>JABWIB010000524.1:63556-80949 GCA_016617825.1 Platyplectrum ornatum | reverse complement strand
CATTGCAGCTATAATAGCAAACCCACATTGAAATGCAGAAAGTGAGGCATATATATAGTGCATCCTATTTGCAATTAGTGGATGGTTACTGAGATGGCTCAAATCGGGTACCTTGTACAANCGAATTGTGTGACCGCGAATTCAGTCCTATTCGAGGGTCGAATTCACAATTCGACCTTTAGTAAATCTACTTGCCAACGGCGGAGATAGGGCAAAATCGAAAAATCGAAGACAAATTCGAGGCTGTAATTCGACCGCGAATTCGGCCGCGAATTCATTCGGACCTCCGATTTTATACAAATTCGGGCCTTAGTAAATTCGAAAATGGGCAAATCGAGGGAACATTCGAAGTGTCAAATCGCAAAACACAATTCGAGGCTTAGTAAATACCCCCCAATATGTGATGATTTGAATGTCTTCACAATATGCTCTTGCTAAACTAAGTGGAAGTGCAAAGCAAATCACCAAGGAAATGGGCAGAGTGCTCTAAATGAAATCAAAATTTATGAATAATCAAAAAGGCTTTAAAGATAAATATTATCAATATACTTAAGCTAAGGGATATGTCTAGTCAAGCCAAACTAGAATGCTATTTTTAGCTAAATGACAGTAAAATTTTGATATATGAAGTTCTGACATTACATCTGTAGTCTTCAAATTCTGTTTAATGTGTTTGTGAAGTTGTGTTTCCTGGTGATTGTAATCCATCTTTAGAACTAAGACATTCATAGGCATCTTATTCTTCAGTGTGGTTTGGTTGGTGTAGGATGAAGGTGAGTAAAAGTCAAATTGTGTTGATGCAAATATCTATATATGGCTATGGAAAAGCGCAAACTTTTTAAAAAGCAGAAGATATGTATATAGATGGGTAAATATGTTGTCACTATATGAAGTGTCAAATCCACCTAGTGATAAAATGATCCTAAAACTTGGCAGCTGACTAAATTGTCCCTAATCTATGTGTAATTACACCTAAGTATCAAACTCCTATAGAATATAGGGAATATAGAGCCCCCTTCCCCACCAATCCTGTCACAAAGCTCTACATAATATTATGGTGCTATATGAAAACATTGTAATAAATAAATAAATAAATGTAGACAAACACGTCGACTGAGAGGTACTGGCAATTTATATATAAACAGCACTCTGGACATATATATAGAATGCTGAGTGCTGTCTTAAGCTGCCAGCCTTTGACAACAACACAACACATACAATATGCCAGACCCTATCCGTTTGTGACTACCTCCACCCTTTACATGCTTGGGCCCCACCATCTTGCTACGGGGCCCGATCCTACAATTCGACATGTTTTTGCCCACGCCCATACATAAGTCAATACACAGCAATAGGTATGATCTTACTACAATAGGTAGATTGCATGAAGATGGGTAAAGTGCAAATGATGGTCAGGATATTAGTCCAATGACATGAAGCAGCCAAAGTTACTAGAGAATGTATATTGAGTCTCAAAATGCTATTACAAGAGAGGAATTCTAATCAGACATACCAGGAGTCAGAACACGTAAGAAAACACAACTACTAGAGCATAAAAACTATGAACGCTATAAGAACCTCTATCATTTGCAAATGCAGAGTGTCAGGAATTGCTTTTTAAACTAGAAGCAGCCTATTACCATGGAAAATGCTGCCTGCATGGCAGCAACAAGCAGACTATAAACAAGAACTCTCACACACAGTCAGAACTGACAGGTAACATGAAACCTAATACACCTGCTGAGCATCTCAAAGTTATAGGAAGAGGTATTATATGTAGGTATAAGAATAAAAAAAAATCAAATAGTTTCTTTTATTTGAGATTATACAAAGAAATATCATATTGTTTAAGATTTTATGAATTGCACATTAAAAACAAAGGCTGTCATGATACTTTGAGACGCTGAAGGCCTTTGGTCTCCGTTGAACTTTCTCCACAAGGTTCCAACCCTCTGTATTTCCCCTTCTACTTTGGTTTCCACTAATGGCCTCTATTCCCCTGTCTTTGGTCTCAGTAACGGCACAGGACAAGGCTGGCACCCTTTCCCCCTAGTTGTATATAAAATATATATATATACACACATCACTATTGCTTACCCTTGCTTCACCTCCACGAGGAGAGAGGCGTCTCAAGGAGGGGGAGACTAGCCCCCCCTAAGTAAAATGTTCTGACACTGCTATTCTTTTGTCACCGCCCTCCCATTTCTATGGCACCCCCTGAATCTCCACTACTTGCTTAGTAAACTGCATTTCCAGGCCAATTTTCCACCCTTGTTGCAGTCTTTGAAAGAGGATTTTTGTAAATGTGATTCCCTGTTCATCTTCTGGTTTTAATGTATAAATGAATATGCTTCTCAGACTCAGATTATTTTTATTTCAGACACAGGGTTCTGGTCACCCAGACCTATCTCAATATGTTGCAATGCCTGTGTGGCAGCTTTATGTGGCACAAACAAGCATCCCAGGCTATGCCTTTCCTGTTTGCCTCATCATGGGGGTACAAGTGTTCTGATCTTTCAAACTATTACTACACCACTCAGCTGAGTTACATGCTATCCTGGCATTTGGCCCAGGGGACTAAGAAATGGTTTAAGACTGAATATCTGTTTTCTGGTGCCCAGCCTGTTAATTTCCTCCTGTGACTCTCTAGGAGCCACAGGCCTGCTGCAATATACTCTATCCCCACTGTCAAACTTATATTGCATACTTGGGATCTTTTAAACAGTTCTAGTTATCTCCCCCGTCACCATTATGAAATCACCCTGGCTTTCCCCTGGGTAACAACCCTGTGTCTGCTCACCCATGGTGTGCTGCTGGGATTGACAGATTCACACACATGGTAGGTACCTTGACTGACTTTGCAGACTTTACCACTTTCTACCAACTAAACCCTTGCACTTTGACTTCACCCTGATGAAGTTTTCTCCATTTTCAAATGGACATGGGGTCAAGGTCTACATGGTACCTTTTTCCCTCCAAACTCCACTGGATATTTCCCCACTCCTCAGACATGTGTTGGCTTTGTGGTCATAGAGGCTCCTTCTTCCATATATGGTGTGACTGTCTTCTGGTCTCGGGATCCTGGGAAGAGATTCAATCCTTGACCCATGGAAACATAGGTGGGTAAATCAATGCTGCCCTACCTGCTGCGGCAACCCCTCTGCACTCTCACTCTCACTCGGGTCTCTGAATCGCCCATGGGGAAACAAACATGGTACCATCACTCTCTTCCTCCGTCTTGGGGCTTCAATCCTCCAGATCCGCCCAAGCCACCTCGACTTCTGACAGGATCAACGCCGTTTGTTGCGTACTATCACCGTCCAGATCTTAATATTTTCTCCGCTTTTCCCGCGTTCCACAGCTTTTTTTTACCCCTTCATGTCAGTCCATCATTAGCCAATTACAAGATGCTAGGTCCGCGGTACACGCTTTATTCTCAGACACTCAGGCACCTGGTCTCGCACCTGCTCGTTCTTCAGCCAATTAGTCTGCACATAACACCATCATTACCCCTCCTTCACCTCAGTAACAGAAATTAAGCCAGAGCCAATAATCTCCCCCCATCTAGTCCTGCTCACACCCACTATCCTGGGGTATCCCACCACTCCCACTGGAGGAAAAAGAGTGGTCCAAGGTATTTTTGATTGTATTATCTCGTTTGCTATGTTAGGCTGTGTTTGAAAATCAGCATAAGGTGACTGTTTCATCCTGTTTACTATGTTCCCTCCCTCATTCAAAAGCAGCTCCCATCTTACCCAGCACATTGTTGGCAGTGCCTTAAGTGGTTGGCTTAGTTATACATGTTTACTTCCCAAGTATCACAGGTTATATAGCAACCAATCAGATTCGAGCTCTCAGTTTCATTTTACATACTGGAGAATGTGAGCTCGAATCTGATTGGTACGGGCAACATCCCCACTTACTGAAACTCCCAGCAAACTCCCCGCTTACTGAATTTAGGCCATCATGTCTATCATTTTCATTCACAACACCATATAAATATTATATGAGTACCAGAAAAATGAAAAAGACTAGTATCTACTATGTATATTGAAGATTATATTGATGTGCAATACTATATGCAACATCTGACATAGTTTTTCACAAATGCATCCGTTTCCAGAGGTCAACACATCATGACTTAGTTGATGCTGCAAAAGGGGGCACAGCACTAAGCGATCCAAAGTTGGATTTGAATAGAGCCACAGTTGTGTTTGGGCAAGACCACGGGTGGAGTTTGGGCAGGACGTATTTGTCTCAATTTTGGCTTTCCAAATGTTGTGATACAAATATATATACATATATACATATTGTTCAGAATAGAGTAAAAGTGATATATTGTTATATGTACTTAACTGTTATCTTGTGTTTAGTATGGTCAGTGGAAGTATATTGGGGCCTGCATGTAGTTTGTTGTCAGTGGCTGTAAGTGTACATCACCTCTATATGTTAAATGTATAGGAGCTGAACTGTATTGTAGTGCACCACTGACATCCTTTTTACTCCCTTATATTATATATTCATTATTTCCCCAAGGAAATAATTGACAACAATACTTTCAGACGCTATTCTGCCCTGCTTGCCTACATCATATCCCCCCAATCCAGTAGCAAATCCATAGCGGTCATCGGTTTGTATTGTGTGGCTAGACCCTGCATATGTAACATTCACATCTTTTATCGATTTTGCTGATTCCAGTATCTTTTAGAACTTATCTTAACTATATCATCTCCTTGACTGTGTTTTTCTCTAACTAAATCTATGTAATAAATCAGATGAGAATCTGACAATCTATTACATTATCTCCCAACATTAAGACAGTGGAACTGCCCTGTTATAAGCATTCAGGGAGGTATTCATTGTTATGAATGGAACTCTTTTCTATCAGAATTTTAGAAGAATTTTGGTCTGCACATTCTGGATTCGAAGAAAGCAGGAACTGAGTAAACATTACACATAAATTAGATGATAAGCCATATGAGTAAGAAAAAGGGGTAAATATGCAGGCAATTAAACACACTGCAGCATTAGATAGAAATAAGCAATCTTCCATTGGTTTTATAAACCTTGTCACCTTCCCAAGAGATGCGCTCTATTTGCAAAAGCCTTTTGAATATACATAAATAGTTTTATGAAAATGACATCAGCCTGTTACTAGAGATTCAAGCTCTTTGATTATAACAAATCAATGTATATGGTATTCAGTAATACAGTTGAAAGGTTCCTTTGCAATGTTATAAGCCAATTCAGCGTATTTCTGGCTTCCTCAAAAAGCCTTTGATAAAACAAAGAGTCTATTTTTGGAGATACTTGACTCAGCTAAATGTTACTGCTTGATAAATTCAATACTTTGTGGGGCATATGAAAGAAAGCTAGCACTTACTGAATTTATTGAATTTATTTTGATGCAGTCACCATTTGATAATTATCAGCATAGCAGACGTCATAAAATCCAGCCTTTCCGATGTCAGCAGCAGCATAAGTGCTTAACATCGTGCTTTCCTTCTCATACGATTTAGTTTTAACCAATTAATAGACTGTAAGGCTGAGCTTGGACTAAACAGATTTTTCTATCATATGATACTTTACTTCGGGTACAGCTAGGTCTGATAAATAAGTGTGGATGGTTGGGCAAATCAATGCTTTGGATGCTTCACTTTTATACAGCATTTTATATCACAGAAATTACCAATAGGAGCCAAATGGACACAAAACCTAGTACAAGAGAAGAAATTTCCTTTTAGACACAAGTCTCATGCCCAGAGACGGGGAACTACAAGCAGTATACATGTACAGCGCTCTCACCACTAAGCATATAGAGGTTCCCTGACAACCAATTGCCAGGCCTTGAGCTACCTGTGCAATTACCAGCAAAAGCTGAAAGTGAAAGATAAAACCAAAAAAACAACAATAATGCTAATAGTCTACACACTGTGAAAAACAAACGGCCAGTTTCCTAGGGTTAGCCATTCCTTTCAGCCATATTGACATCTGGGGACCATCCAAAGTTAAGCATTTTCCTGATTTTTTCTGTGGACGCACAACGAAAGGACGAGAGTGAGTGCAGAAAGTTGTGCATACTGCTACTCATCCACGTTCCTGAACGTCCCACTGCTCTGAACTAGTGTAACAGGAAGATCCAGGGGAGTTTTTTCTGATTTAAATAGTCACAGTGACACCTGCAACAGCTGTAAGCTGCCTGCGCATTCGTCATACGCTTGCACCATCTCAGGGAGGTAGATGGGAAGTCATAAGAGGTCATTTACTATGGAAAAAAAATGATATCTGTGCATTTAAATTGTAATACATATTTTGACTCTGCACATACAGCTACATTCTTTCTCCATGCACATCTGCATTACGTATGGTTTCTCCATGATTTCTGATTGTGGTGAAAGGGATTTTAAGGGTCCACATATATATTTTTATTATTACAGCAGAGATGCATATATCTGCAAATAGATTTGTTGTCTTTTTGGATCAGTATATATTAGTAAGAAACAGCCATAAAATAGCACATTGCTATGATCAGTCAATAATGTTCATGTTGGGAAATATCTGCTGCAAGGCAAACTAATTGATTAAGTTTATTTAATCAAGTTGTTGTTTGCCAGGGGAAACTGGATAGCCTTCCTAAGTAAATGGACCCGCTGGTTGTCAAGCAGTGTAATTCCTTCTCAGATGAGATTATTAGGTCTCCGTTATGTGGTGTTTTACCATTTAACTTAACTCTGCTTGTTAATGGCATCACAGCAAGAAATCACAATAAAAAGGAAACTATCACCTAATTTTATGTTAATTTCATGCTAATTGTCAGTGATTGAGGAAAACAATTCAGAGATGGAACTTTTGAAACAATTTTCTTGTAATCTGCATTTGTTTGTATGTGTATAAGTATCTAGGGACCTGGGGCCTGATTCAGAATTTTGTCATGCGCATAGACAATGCGCAGTCGCAACGATATGTACGCGCTATTTAGAGTGAATCCGCATTTTTTGCCAACTCTGAATTGCACGCAGGCAATTTTGACGCATGTAAGAAATGCGTGCGCCATTGTGCTTACAACAATTTTGTTGTGCACTTGCAAAGGCCCTTGCGAGTATGTTCTGTGTAATAGGCTATGCAATGGTTGTAATGTATGCTACAGCAGTATTTACTGCTACACACATTCTGACGGAGGGTTTATTTTTGTTTTGTTTTATGGGTTAACATTTTGTTGCACTTTTGCTTCGTTTTGTACCTTATATGATCTATGTATTCACAAGTTTTATTTTTTATTTCTGATAATACATATTTCAAGTCAAGCAAAAACATTGTGGTTTCATGTATAAATAATAAAAAATTTTACTCAATATCAGACATATTTGCAGATATTACAGTGGTGTCAAACAATAGTAGAAGATGCATATAACTATATTACAGTATGGGTGATTATGTTTTTTTTTTTTTTAAATGAACGTGGATCAAACCCCCCCTTCTAAAAAAAACAATACACATGTAAAGAAATGTATTTGTTACCTTAAGAAAAAATACACAAAGTACAATGACAGATAAGCATGGATTTCATGCATGTGTCAAAATAAATATAACATTTTTAACATAACGGTGTAGAGGCAAAAGCTAAGCTTTTACACTTACTCAATGCTGTGCAGGAGTGAAATGTGCTTTGCAGGCTGTACAAAAAACATCAGTGGACCTCCGCAGCAGCGGAAGCATTTAAACATCAATCAAAACACCTGATGTTGGTGAACATACGTTTACACCATGGTCTGGGGTGGTGCAGGAAAATAGCACATGCAGCCAGACTTGAATAGACTCAGTTGTGCGCACTTGTATTGGAACGCCCTTCAAAACCATTAGCATGCATAACCATGCCCATTATGCGCACCTAGAATGGGTGGAGAGACGGAGTCGCAAGGATGTGCAGCCTTGAATTGCGTCTACAGTTCGTGCGACTTTTAATATGTTGCGCATGCGCATATCCGCAAAAAGCTGCAACTGCGCTAACCTGACTGGCGGAGTCGCAGCTCTGAATCAGGTCCAAGATCCTGGCTAACCCGTTCTGCTAGTTCTCCTTTGTGTATTCTGTTTTAGTCAGGGACCCATGCACACAATTATGATACATTTTTAGCAATACAGAAAGTTCTTAAAGTTCCCATGGAGCAGAATCAGAATATTGAGTTTAATGGTTTTTGCTCAATTGCTAACCCTAATATTCCTCAAAGCAATAGTGGCCTATAAGCAATATAGTGGCCTATAAACACTTTAACCAAAAGTGGAAATGCTGTGATTGCTGTGAGATTGAAATGTGGAAATGTTGCTATGGTTTACATCCCCACTTTTCAATCTCACAGCAATCTCACAGTTTAGTAAATTTAGGCCACAGTGTTATATTGGCACTTAAAAAAAGTGCCTATACTGTAAAAAAGTAAACCACAGAGAAAGTATTCTTAGAATTGCCTATTATTATATTATTGGAAACTATCAGGAAAAATATAATAATAATAGTAAAAGTCTGAATTTTAAAGGAAGTGAAGAAGAACATTACTGTGCCTAATGAGTTAATGGGAAAAAAAACCTTGCAGACAAGGTACAGCACAAACCTGCCCAGATCACATGTCTTCTACCTGTATGGTGGTTTCTCTTTCATTAAGTGGTAATAACACTCCCTCTGAAGTCCACCCATCTAAATAAGTGGTTAAGGGACCTGTTATGCAGAACGCTGGTCTCTGGTGTGGTCATGGAGGAGAAGTAATGGTGGTGATAATTCCAGTATAGCAGGGAGCTGCCTGGTCACCACTACACACAGCACGCTGTATACACATTCCTCCTGACAGCCTGCACTAAATTTTTTGGTGACATATGGCCCCCCTGACTCAGAGGCCCAGTTGCAACTGCAACTGCTGTGACCCCTGTAGCTATGCCACTGTAGGACGTAAAAATTCATTGAGGGTTAACAAAAGCGGGACTGTCCCGTTAATTTCGGGACAGATGGGGGTATGCATTTCCGATCCCACAGTTTAGTCATTTTAAGCCAAGAAGTATGAAATACAGTGTACCTGAACATGAAGGATAAACACAGTGTACCTGAACATAAAGGATAAATACAGTGTACCTGAACATAAAGGATAAATACAGTGTACCTGGACATAAATGATAAATACAGTGTACCTGGACATAAAGGATAAATACAGTGTACCTGGACATAAAGGATAAATACAGTGTATCTGGACATAATGGGTAAATACAGTGTGACCCTAAATAAAGGAAAATCAATACATCGGGTCACAGACAGAAAGTGTGACAAGGGTTGGAGGGAGTCCCTGTTCTATTTACTGTATAATACATCATCTTGTATGTCAGTCTCTAGAATGCATTTAGTACAGTGTATTATGATCAAAAGATTTGTCTTTCATTGTATTGTGATCTAAAGAATATCTTCTTCATTATGTGGAGGTCACATTTATTGGTTTAAAAATGATCTAAATAGTAAAGCCGATCACCCCGCTTCCTCCCCTGTATTGGCCCAGCCTAAAGCCCATGCCGTCCTTCTCTCAGGCAGGGCCTGGGGCACACGGCTTTATGCCTCCAGTGCCTTGCGTCTCCCCCATTAGTTCTGGCCTACCCACGGCTCTTGGGCAGAGGGAGGCCTTGCAGATCCCTCAAGCAGGGAGGTGACCTCCCTCCATTCTTGTGACCAGGTCGCATGCGTATTGGGGCCAGCACCTCTTAGTTCACCTCTTAGCTCACATCTTAGATCAAGATGGATTTAACTCCTGGGCTGTGACATGCTGCTTGCACTTCCTACCTGGAGGCTGTGAATTCATTTCCTGGGTGTGCATTTTCTTGTTGGTGATGTCACTGGCCTTTATAAGGTGATGACTTCCTGTTGGAGGCCATCTATTCTTTCTGCAGTTTTTTTTCCGGGTTGGGCAGTTGGGCTGTTTTTCACCTATGTTAGAGCTATTGGAGCCGGTATGACCTATATTTGTAATCAGTTGGCTGCCTTGTCACTTGCATTTGCTTATGTCCACATCTAAATTTAAAAGTAAATGTTCTAGTCAATTTAATATAATACCAATCCCAATAATATATCCAAAAATAAACAATAATTTAACTGTGTGTCGTGTGTCTTTATTTAAGGTGGGAAGTGTCTGCAGCGGGAAATCAGCCCTAGGTAGTTTAATAGAATAGCCATCCAGCTCCATTGCTGAAACAGACCAAGTGACTGCAGACTGTCTGTTTCAATCCTTAAGATGTGACCACTACATATAGAATATCCACCCGTATGCTGCCATCCCTTGTCTGCCANAGGGATCCATCTTATTTGTGTGTATCATTTACCCACTTCACAATACATTTATATCCCGATTACCCTTTATTTAAGGGTAGTACTTCATTAACAGACATACAGATCCTATGGGCCACTGCTGCGGGCTTTCCCCCCCTGCAACAGAATAAAAACCGCACCGCAAAACCATGCTCACAGTATTTAAGAAGAAATGAGCCCTTATTGTTAACACTTTCATCCTAAAACACATTAAATATATAATCTTTCTTGTTTATCTTTCTGTGAAAAATAGACGTACTATTTGTTGGTAAGAACTTTTGAATTATATATATATGTTGTCAATCCAGGGAATTATGGGAGCTGTAGTTGTTTGGTCTGTTGCCATGCAGCAAGAAACAGTTGTTATGGCAACCTGTAGGCACACCATTTTCACAACACTTAAATACTGGGAAAGGGAAGTTTATGTGAAGAAATAAGCCTTTCGTGTGAACACCCCCACCCCTGCTCCCCCCAGGAAATAATAAATAAATTGTATTGCTTTTTCATCTCATAAAACAAAGTATACAATCACAAGAAAACACGCACTTAGGAGTAAGTAATCACAGCTGTTTATCAATAGAGAAAGTGGTTTCTGCTGAATTGTGTGAAGCAAATTACAAAACAACAACATACATATAGGTACTTACCTTTAATAGTAACACATCAGACCCTCCAACATGACCCATTCCACCAGGTACAAAATCCTCTGTTCTGGAACTTCCAGCAATCAGTTACTATGGTAACCACCATTGTTACATTACTCAGACATCAGTTAGTTCCTTATAACCAGGTGAGTGACAGCTGAAAGCCCAGGAGCGGAGTATTATGTACCTGGTGGAATGGGTCATGTTGGAGGGTCTGACACATCATACTTCCCAAATTTCCGATTTCAGTAATACAGTCCTGCTTTTGAGTGACTATCCCGCTGTCCCACCTGCCTACCAGTTAGTCCCCATAAATGGACAAACTGGCAGTCACTGAGGTTTTTTGTTATGAAAAGTTAAATTCTGTCCTAATCGCTGCTGCAAAAGGGTAAGGCTGGGGTGGCACCAACCAAGGGCTTGGGCGGAGCCGAGTAAGACTTATCAGCCCCCTAAATGTTGCAAGGTATGACACATCAACATATAATACAGATAAACAAATTATTAATAAATAGATACAAATCTGCCTTTGTGTACAGTGACTGCTATAACAAAAATTGATTTTGCTTAAATATCTAAGAAAAATGTAATATTCAATATTTAGTTTTAAATATAAAAACGGATTCCTGTTCTTTAAAATCTGTGGTGTATGGTGTATGATTAACATCAAATATAAATTGTGATGCTATAACTCATATGGATTAAATAACACCTGATAAGATTTTAGAGAAGATTTTCTTTGGTGATCGGAGTATAAAGATGGTAATATTTGGTAAGTCAGATGAAGGCAGCAAGTGGCACTATGGTTTATAACCAAAGTCACTTTAATTATTAATAAATATTCTTTTAGTACACTTACCAACACTAACATGGGAGTATGTTTGTATATAGTGCAGATGTCATTCAATGCATTTTCGCTGTATAAGAAACAGATAAATTTACGCTATGGAATTTGTGAGTGAGAAACAATGCACCTAAAATGACTGCAACTATGCACACTTCTACCTACATCGAGGACATTGAGTCTGATGAGTGATGATTTGCATTTGAACTACACTCTTGGTGTTTGGTTGGTGTTTATGAATGCCACTAGAAGCTCACAACTTGGACACAGGGAACCATCAATGGACACAGGGAACCAGCAAAGAATTGATTGGCCCTTTGTAAGCACAAGCATTTAAACTTCCACCAAGTTGATTGATAAAAGAGCTACTTTACTAATATCTTACTGTTTAGTCCAATCATACACTACTTTAGATTATGGCCAGTTGCTGTGAGTATTTGTCTCCATTACTACTATAATATGGATTTGTGAAGTAACAAACGAAAATTAAACTGCCCCAGGTGAAAGTTTTCACAAACAATATGTCACTTAAGTACCCTTGGGCTAGTATAGTATAGGAAACCTGCAGGTCTGATATATGATTTTCTCATTGGCTGAGGTCTCAAGAAGTAGCATGAGTAGAGGCCACCAGGCCTGAGGGTAAGTAGTGAATGTGTAAGTATATCCCAAGTTCACAAGGGATAGTTCCCACAAGAGCTTTCTTGGAGTGAAGTTTGTAACTTACATGAGTTCTCAAAAGGCAAGATCTAGAGGGCAGGTACCACAATGTAGCAGTGCATGAGGAACACTAACAGCTGAATTTAAGGATGTTGCTGCAAAAAAGGGCTAAACAGCAGAATGGATGACTCTGAAATGATAGTTACTGGGCAGTGTACTGAATAACACTACAGTAATAGTAACAAGAGTAACAAGGTGAGTGGAACTGGAACATTGTAGTGATGGTAACTGAGCTGCTTGGTGCCTGAAACAGGAGTATTTCTAAATGGAGAAAGGTTGGTACTAAGAAACATGGTTGCCATAAGGAGACACTGGAGCATAATAGTACTTTGCACTGACATAGGTGAGTCAGTGTTGTTAGTTTAAATTCGGTGTGCTGAGAGCCCATGGACCATTTGTGGCCAAACCTGTCCTAACGATCTACCAATGGACCATGTATTCCAGGTATCCTTGCTGGTACACAGGTGTGTTCATAACTAACTGACCCATTTTTGAAAGATCCACAGGTGGTAGTAATTACGTCACCTGTGCTTCTGTGAGGAGACACGGAAAACATGCGGAAATGACAAACTGGAGATGTTGCCGATAGCATTTATTCAGATTTTCGCTGACATTCTCTATTATGTAATAATGAACTAAGAGCTATAGACAACATCCCTTTTCTATTCCTGCAGTTTATTATATATGGGCCTAGAGGTTTAAACATGTTTGTGGTTTTTTTTCCAGCAGATAGCTCAGACTTCCCGTCAACAGTTTCGGTTTGGCATATACCATCATCAGGGGAAAGAAAATTAATAGAATTAATATTTTCAAACTGCAAGCATAAAAGATACAAACAAGTAAGTGCTTAGTATACCTACACATAACCATGATCAGCTGTGAACGGATTACCACAAGCAATCATTGATCATGCCCCCAGCCCAATCCTGCAACCCTCAGCACACCATCACAACACCGCCAAGCTGCAGCCGTCACAGTAGTGACCACAACTATAGTGGGCTCCATGGTAACTTTAAGCTGAATAGTGAAGCCCGGTCTGTGTGCGCATGTCAGGACCCGGCACAGCATGTAAATGTGCCACATATGACAACCCCGGTAATCAGCAGGTTACAAGGTGCAAATGATAAGAAAACGCAATATAAGGAAAAAAGGCAAAAAAAGAGAAGAAAAAGGAGAATAAAAATATAAAAGAAGATACACATATATCACATAATTCCAAGAAACATGTAATAGATAATTCTTCATAGATAGATAGTTCAACATAATGACTTGGTAAAATGTGATTTATAGTTTATTTCCAATACCATTTGGTTGTCTTTGGAAGAAGATGTTTTCAAATGTAATGGCTGTACTGATTTACTCATCCTGTGACTAAATAACAATTTTCTATTTTGAACAGATTAACATGTGAGTCAAAATTAGTGGTGTACCTTGTCCTGTCCAAAATTCTATATTCGCAAGACCATATGTATGCTGAAAGAGCGGATGACTATGTACCGGTCCTCGTTAAGGAAAGCCTATGATGGTGTAGATCACTCCCCTGGCTCCCATAATCATTATAATCCACATGACTAATGTAGCAAATAATATATTATACATATAATTTATATGTAATAGCCTATTATTATATTAATAAATAAACCAAGCTTAATCAAAGATCTAGAGGGAAGCATCCAAACTGTCTATTCAGGATTGCCTTGTTTGCAAGCTAAATCTCTGGATCAGTCCCTGTTTTTGGGTGTTTTTTTTTATTTTTTTTAATACCCCAGAAAAGAGATATGTGTACTGTGAACCAGAATATCTTGCTATTTTGTAATATTACAAACACCTCTGTATATTTTTAGTTCCTGAGTGGTTATTCTTCTGTCCTTCATACTTCTGTATTTCTGAAGAATGCATTAGCGTTAATTGGTTCACTTATGTCTATTCTCTTCCATTACTGTAGTGGATCAATGTCATTTTTTAGCTGTACAAAAAGAAGCACAATTCCTTAGAGATTGTATTAGTGACTTCATTAAATATGTATGTAATTGTGTGGGATTTTTTTCATCACACATAGATCAAGCCATTTCACTGGAATTCACTGCATGTTAACTGCTATTTTTTGGCTTGTTCACTGACAATTACTAGTTGTCATATTTTTGGCATGCAGGGAAGTATGCCTGTTATTGTTTATAGTATATAAATGCTTAACAGCTTCAATTTGAATACTGATTTACAGTTGATAAAAGCAACACCCCATTATCCTAGGCTTCTTTAACATATTCATTAACAATCTTTCTTTTGCTGGTGCCACTACACATTTCTCTCTAATTCATCTTTAACTCTGTCAATGGAATGTTCTTCTACTCGTAACACTGGCAACTGCTTTAATATTGTATTGCCTAAACTACGCTCAGTCCTTGATCTTAATAACCTTTCAACTGCAGACTTTTCCAGTTGTAGTTCTTTGCTGTATCATTCTACAAAAACTTCTCAGTCACATAAATATTAACACTATTCATTTTTACTAATTGTTATGATCTGTCCAACAACTGTAAACTGTATCTAATTCTAATTGTCTCAAACTTTTTAACTTACACCAATACACACTTACCAAAATGTTATGGGTAATCAATTCTATTTTCAAACTTTCTAAAAAGGTTTCTTATGTTTCTTATGTTTACATATAATTCTCTACTAAACAGTACAATGCCAGATGTACTAAATACCAATCACTTCCCAAGTATTTTAAAACAAGATTGACAAGGCAACAATATTGTATTGTCACTTTTATCCTCTTCCTAATCTGCTACCTATCCTCTTAAACCTGTACCTGCACAAGTCATTAGATGTCATGTTTACTTATTTCATTCTTAATTTCCACCACCTCCTGAATTGTCCAAGTTGTATTTAAATGAGCTAGGGAGAAGGCAACAGGAATGGATAGATTGGATTTTGGTTGATGTATCGTTAAGTCTATAAAGCCTGCTATAATAATTGCCAAAAACATCAGCAATAGTAGCTGGGTTGAAAATTCTGTGAATTCTGTTCATTCTGTCTATGAACAAGTGAATTTAATTTTATGCAGAGCTTGACGTACAGATACGCCATCCCCAGATCCCACTCCATCATTAAAGGTGCATGGCCCGACCAAGAAATAGGAAGGATGGTGAATGAACACATTTGTTGTAGGGACCATTAGTCATGTAATCATGCATGCTGTCTACTTGAGAGAAAAGGCTTAAAGCCAAGCCCAACTTGAAAATGCAGGTAGGATAATGAACATTAGAGAATCTAGAAGGGGCCATTGATGAGAAGTAGGATTCTTTAACCATTACCAAATCAGCCCTTTGTTTATGAAACAATAAAAGAGCAAGATTGCACTGAGTATTCAGTCCCTTTACTTTAAGACACAAAAACTAAACCATATTGGATTATGGAGCAAACAGGAAGACAACAGAGGCGACATAAAAACCATGTGTATATGAAAGCCACTTTGGTTAACATATATGCCCCTAACACAACTAACTGGCTAGCGAGCACATTATTCTTGGGGATGACTTCAACTTGGTTCTGAATCCCACACTTGATAAATCTACTTACCCCTTGTAGGTCCATAATCCATACTGTACATCAACCCAATGCTAATACTCTTTTACACCTACAAGGATTTGGGCTGTGTGACTCCTGGTGCCTCAAACATTCCGACACTCAAATCTTCACTTATTTTTCTTCCCATCAGAACACCCATTCATTCATCAATATGATTTTTATTTCCCACTCTCTGACTCCCGCTTTTGCTGATTCAGACATCATACCGCTTTCTTGGACAGACCGTGCCAATGTCGCAATCACACTGAATATCTTTGGCCCGATATTGAAATCCCCCACTGGCATCTCAATGACTCTCTTCTCTTGCGGGAGGACACGCTGCTGGAGATAGAGAGGATTTTACCTGCTTCTTTGACATTAATGCCTCGGACAGTATTACCACTGGTGTAGGTTGTAAGTCGCCAAATCCACAATCGGCAGGTCTCCAAGGAAATACTGTGCTTCAGAGAGAGGACCCAAGGTTGATTTGGCCAAAATAACTAGGTCCTGTGCAACAGAAGTGGTAAGTTGCTGGACCTACTGAGCACTGCGTCTTTGACATTAATGCTTTGGACAATATTGCCCCTGGTGTAGGTTGTAAGGCACACAAAGCCAAATCTACAATTGGCAGGTCTCCAAGGGAATACTGGGCTTCAGAGAGTGGATCCAAGGTGGATTTCGCCAAAATAACTAGGTCCTATGCAACAGAATTGGTAAGTTGTTGGACCTACTGAGCTCTGTGTCTGTCCAATGCAAGCACCAGGCCAAGCCCTTTGATTTCACAAATTTTCCCATTGGGACATTGTTATGGTTGATTCCTCCTTAAAGAAATGACAATGCTGCCTATTATAGCATATAAGGCTACCCTTCACTCTCCAGCTTATATGTAATTCTCCTGACTTTGTGGTAGTGTTTCAGTGATTCCTGAGGGCACCCTTACTGCTCCTTACTGCTGACTCTTTTTGATACTCTTCTCCTGTTTTTTATGTAAAATCTGTTTATTAGAAATACAAATGTTTACAAGCAGCAAATACAGCGAACAATAAGGAATGCATGTTATTAAGGTACAGTGTACCACCAACAAATAGAAGAGTAAACAGACACGATACAGAACAATATGGAATAATATCAGGGTTGCCTACTTTTGCAAATNGATTTCAGGGAGATTGTGACAAGCGCTGCACAAAAGGGGTGTAACTTGTGCCACCAAAGAGGTGTGTCCTGTGTATAGCTCCACCCATGGGTGTGTCTAGCTCTGCCATGAGAACTATTTCACAATAAAAATAGC
>JABWIB010000524.1:20971-39088 GCA_016617825.1 Platyplectrum ornatum | reverse complement strand
TGAGTGTCTTTCTATAGGGCTCCTATGGAATTCGACACACTGTGCTGACGATTCCCATTTAGACGAATTTGAAACTTCATCCTGACGAAGTTTCTTTGAAAAGAATATTCGTCAGTTAGTGAATTCCATTTTTGCATCCTTTCTATGGGTAAATTCGTCACGGCGAACGTTCATTGACGTTGTGTAAACGTCAAACTAAATGACGAAAAAATACACATTCGTCACTTAGTGAATACGCATTTGACGATTTTCGCCGAATATTCGTCAGAAAGATCTTTCAAAGAAGATTCGTCAGTTACTGAATTCCCCCCCTGGTGAGAAGTGCAGAGAGAAGGCATGAGTCTAGTGGCAACATCATTTTCCAAAATTTGCATTTCATTATCTAGAAGTGTAATTGGCTAATAAGAAGAGAACAGTCCAGGGTCTAAGCCATTTGGCAATAAGAACTTATACCAACTGGATTCATGAAATTGCCCTCATTTTCGCTTTAAGTCACCGTATACAAACTTACTATTCACCGACATTATAAATAAGGATGGATCTGAAATCATATGTTAGAGGTCTGGGTTGAGAGCTCCTTGCAAGTGAGGGTATGGCATGCTATGCATGGGAGACTGGATCAAATCTTTGAATATGATTATAATCTTTAATGCTTTGTTTAACATAATGTTTATCTTTTACTTTAAGTTAAATGGACCCAGGATCATTACCAGACTATAGCATTCATAATAATCTACACTGAGGCCATCAGTGCCTGAAGCTTTATTTGAAGCCATGAATTAGAGAGTGAGTTTAATTTCCTCTTCAGAGGTATCTGCAACAAATATAAATCCAGAACATCCAAACATGGCTAACTGCAGATCAATGTTAATGGTTGTTAAAGTTAAAGACTAGAAAAAAAAACAATATTTTTGTGAACACTATAAATTCACAGATGATTTCAGTAGTTTCCCCAAATTGCTGTACTGCAGTAAATGCTTAGAATATTTAATGTGGTGGATGGTTTGCATGAAATAACATGGTTTCCCCCATTATTTAGTTTTAGGCATCAGGTAGTTCCCAAAATACTACACATGTACTCAGAAAGTCAGCTCCTTAGCAATCCCACCCACCTCTTCCATCCATCCAGCACAAGTGTAGTGGGGTTGCCAGCTGATGATTCATCTGCGCATGTATGGACCATTGTCAGTGGCTGAAAGCTTTATTAGTGTCAAGCATGAAAGCTAGGTGCTGTTTATAAACAACATTCCAGCGGCTGACAGCTTAGTGCTTTTGTCTGCCAGTCATGGCCCTGTTACACTAATCTGGCAGCTGCAGGAAAGTTATAATCAGCACTGCTTGTGCTATAATAAAAATTGCCCAGTGTGCACCATGCACTAATATTTAATTGGATATTTTCAAGAAACTTGAGACATAGCATATTTTCTACTCTTTGTTGCATGCTATCTATATGATCTATCAATAGTTCCATATTTTTTCCCATATTTACCAGAAGCTTGCCAGCTTTCTCAGTAATAATTCTAATAATACTAAAATTGCATGTTTCCCTATTTAGAACCTGGCTCTGTGTTTTACATTTTTATTAAGTTGGATCATGATCTTGTTATCTGATTTCTGCTAAATTGTATGGTTTTATCTTGAAATTATCTTCCAGTATAGGTTTTTATGATGCTTTTTGTTTTACTAGATTGTAAGACTTACAATACTATATTTGATGTAGTGTATTCTAGAAAATGAAAACTAGAAATTGATTGGTTTCTCTAGGCCACATATGCATTTTTTCTTTCTTAGAACATTTATTTAATGATAA
Source organism: Platyplectrum ornatum (assembly GCA_016617825.1). Taxonomy (NCBI): domain Eukaryota; kingdom Metazoa; phylum Chordata; class Amphibia; order Anura; family Limnodynastidae; genus Platyplectrum; species Platyplectrum ornatum. The sequence continues at coordinate 37,278 of JABWIB010000524.1, read as the reverse complement.
TATTGAAGTTCCATACTTAACATTTGCCTTGCACAACGTCTGCTCCTGTCAGTTGTGTCTCCCAGTGTGTGTTTGTGTGTGTTTGCGGAGGTACAACATTGTTGTACCTGCTCAATGTTCCAGGCCTCCCTATGTTCGCTCTGCAACCAGAGCATGTTTTATTATGTGAAATACTGTTTCCCCTGGTGTGCTATTGCTTGAGTTTTACCATTGTACTCTCTCTCTCTCTCTCTCTCTCTCTCTCTCTCTCTCTCTCTCTCTCTTTCTCTCTCTCTCTCTGTATAGCATCAGTGTGTTTCCCCATCTGCCAGTGTAGTTGTTTCTTTGAGTCCATTTCATCTACTTCTAATTATCTTCCATTTAAACCTTGTAGCAGTAGTTATCTATTGCACTTGACTGTTGACTTCTGGCCTATTCACTATTCTGAGTACTGGTTACGGTGTAGGTCTTGGTTGATCTAGAATAACCTGTACCTTTTTCCAGTTCTGTGTCACAATATGAATTCCCAGTCATACCGTGTGATTCATTGGATCTTACACTACTCTGCACAAGCACAAGCAATCTGCCAGTTAGTCACAAATAAAGCATTCCCCGCTTCATGTGAATCAGTAACACACACCAGATAATTAGGTACAGTGTCAGTGGATTTATATGGTAAGTCACAAGCTGCCCGGCCCTCATGATAGTGTACTGTCACCAAGCTGTGATTAGCTACAGCCCATCTTACACCTAGGTTAGTATGTGTTAGTTGCTCAATTTTACCTCCCACAGATTTGATTTCGCTCAGTTGGGTTCTTGTTATCCTCATTAGGATGTCACATATACAGCTGTTGTACATGTGTGAGAGTCTGTTGTCTACAACTTCCTTGCAAAACTATTTTTCAGCAGGGAGTATCCCTATAGACAAATTTGTTTTCACAAAGAGCATTACCCCTGCATCCACACGGTGGGAAGTGGCTATATATTAGTGAGGTGAATTCACTAACTGAATTTGGCACTAAGCACATTGCATTTTATCACGTTTTTATTTACTTTCCAAGCCAATGGGATTAAAAGCTAGGAGCTACTGTTATGTAACAGGAAAGAATGGTCTCAGGTAGTTATTTTTCAATTATCTTTTTTTTATATTATACTGTCTGTTTATTTTACTTTCTGTATTGAAATACAACAGGGCATGGCAGTTCTTTTAGTAACCAGGCTACTCAATCTACCTGCAGTACCACAATAACAAAAAGCTTTTATGAATGCAAAAAACAGACAGGCAGGTAGAAAGATATAAAGAGTGAGATAGAGAGTAGACTGGGACATTGCCTAAGCTTACGGGGAGCTGGAACATGGAGTACAAAAAGGGGGGCTGTCCCGGGTAAACTGAACTCTCTGCCCTCATATCAAGGAATTCAAGATTGGGTGTACTTTCGTAAGGACACATCTGTGGGATGTTCATGCTTTCTAGCACTTCACATAGCTTAGGATTTTGGAGGTAGGATAGGCCCATTACACAATTGTAGTTTAAGAAGTGCCTTAACCATAGATAAAGTTAGTTCCTGCAAAACACATGTTTTTGCGAATCCATTTCCTGGAATTAGTTTATTAGCTTAATTATTAGCTAAATTAGGTAACATTTTTCCTTTTCCAAGCGTGAACATTTATAAGTCAGACCATCCAATTATCAATAGTTTGGACAAATGTGCTTGTGTGGTTTTACCAAGTGCCCTATAATCTTTCCAGAAACAATAGGTTCGGTCCAATTACTTGAGCTTAAGCAAGCCAATATTTTTTAACTCTTAATTTAGAACCATGACAGGCAGTGAATACAAACCATGTGCAGTTCAGACATAAAAACAAAAGAGAATATGTGACAACCAGTAAAATCTCCAGGACAGAACAGTGCAGAAAACTGGGGGAGCAGGTAGTCGGAACCGCCAAGGTGTAGTAGATGGCATGGGGTTTTTTATAATGTATTTCCAGAAAGGGGGAGAAGGAAAAGAGGGTAAGAGAGGAGAAAGGGGTAGAGAAAGAGAGAAAAGAGGGAAGAGGACATCACAGGGTGCCAGGCACTGGCACTGAGTGCAATTGGAACCAGGGAGACCAGACCTAGTGGTACTTCGGCATGGTGTCATGGAGGAGTGCTGTGATGAATTCCATGGATGAAATGTATCATAATCTGTTGAGAAGCTCAGCCCTAGTAGGGCTCAGCCCTAGTAGGTTTTCCAGACCTTGGCTATAAGCAACTTAGCAGCTTGGCAGCTAACCGTCCTGTACCCTATCCCGGGTGCAGGACGGTTAAGAAGCACCAAGGGATCTGCCGGGGGGCAGAAGTCTGTGACTCGTGCTACAAGGTCTAGGACAATTCTCCAGAATGGCTGAACATAGGGGCAGTCCCACCAGATGTGTAGGAATGTGCCTGGAGCACCACAGTTACGCCAGCAGGTTGCTGAAACATAGGGGAACAGACGGTGCAGTTTTGCAGGGACTGTATACCATCGGGTACATAATTTGAAAGCAGTTTCCTGTATGCCGATATTGATAGAGACCTTGGCTGTGCGCTTCCAAATGACAGACCACTCCTCGGCCCTCAAAATCACCCCCAAGTCTAGTTCCCAGACTCGTTCATATGGCTCAATTGGGGGAAAAGGCGGGGCCAAATCATTGCGATACATTAGAGAGGTAAGGCCTCTGCGGCTGGGATTGTACAGGCAGTGGCGTTCAAAGGGTGTCATGATTTGCAGCTTGAAAGTTGGCTTGGAAGGTAGAGAAGGACATGAGCATACCTAGTGTTGCTATGGCTGCTCCACACCCAAGTGACTCCAGGAAAGCAACCAGGGGGAAACAATGGGTTGTTCCAAATTGTGAGAGCGGAGAAGGAATGCTGTGGAGAGATTCATAAAAAGAGCAAAAGGTCTTTTTAATCCTACGGGGATCATACGAGAGGTAGCCTGAGGTATCCCTAATAAAATGAATAGTCTTCGAGGCCCTCTTAGCTTTGAGGCTGTTAGCCAAATGGGTATCAGCCTTGTTGCTCTTTTACTAAAATCTCTGTCCTAGCCACCGGAGTCGCTTATTGGTCCTTTCCGCCATTAGTTGATAAAGCTCTCCCCGAAGCTGAGTGAGCCTCTCCAAAATCGATGGCGACTGTGAATGTTAATACTGGCAATCATGGTTCAGGAGTTTGGAAGTAAGGGAGTCGATCTGTTGCATCCACAATCATTTCCTAGCTGTAGCGAAGTTAATAATGTCCCCCCAGATGAGTCTTGTGTTTCTCTCATACAGTTGGGAAAGAGTCGCCTGGAGTGGTTTTCAGGGATAAATAGTCATTCTATTTGGCCGAGATGCGGTCTCGAAAATGAGGAATCTTAAGCAGGGTCTTGTTAAGCTGCCCAGAAGAAAGTGCCCCAGCATGTATCTGAAGGTCGAATACCGCCAGGAGGGCAGAGAGGCCGGATGAGGGGTTCGGAAGGATGGAGGTGGAGGTCAGGTGAAGCTTCATGGAGGAGCAACAATGAAACAAGTAAATTCATCAGTAGGAGTCATGTGGGGCAGAATAAAAGGTGTAGTCATGGGAGGAAGGATACAAGGCTCTCCAAACGTCAAATAGGCCCTTCTCGGCCATATGTCTATGCAGGGGCCAAGAGCCTGGGACATGGGAGCCCTCGGGGTTAGTGCCCGAGCGGTCAAAGGAGGGAGAGAGAATAGTGTAAAAGTCGCCCCCCAGCAGGACCTTCCCAGAGCCTTGGGTTTGGAGTTCAGAAAAAAAGCATGGAAAAAAAGGAATGTCCTGTGTTAGGAGCGTAAAGGTTAGCTATAGTGATGTCTGAGGAGCCCAGTTTGCCCACCAGGATAAGAAACCATCCCACTGTGTCCCTGATCGATGTGGTAAGAGTGAAAGGGACAGAGTCACGTACCAGGATTGCTACACAATGACTTTTGGAGACATAGCTGGGCTATAGAGCCAAGGGGAAGCGTCTGGTGGTCAGCGAGGAGTGGTGATCCTTCTTGAAGTGGGGGTCCTGTATAAACACAATATCAGCATTAGTGGAGCATAAAAAAAGGAAAAGAAAAGAGTAAAAGAACATTTTTGTGAGGGGTGTTCAGGTCTATTGCATTCAAAGATAGAGCATTCAGAGGCATGGTGGGTTGTGAGGGGTACCGGTTACGGGATACCCGCGAGAAGGTCGGGAAGAAGAATGGGGAAGAGGGAAGAAAAAAAAAGGAGGGGGATAGAGTATAGCTGTATAGCATTCAATATTTTCCTTTTGAGATGAGTGGGTGAGATTAAATAAACTATTTTGGAAAAAAAACATTCTGTCTGCCAGTGTGTTTGTCCAGGACCAAGAAGAGCAATTTATTCTGTCCTACATCATGGGCGTAAGAACATTTTTAGATGTTTGCATATAATTTATTGCTTCTACGCCTGGATCCAGTCCCATATGCGATAGAAAGACAACATGGCTTAGAACTGTCATTATTTATGTGTGAATACACATAAATAATGAGAATTCACCTTCACAATAAATTATATAGTCATTTTCCAGTACATTGCTACAACATTGAAGAAAATTCTGCTAATCAGTGTTTGTACCAGCAAAAGCAGGTGCATAAGTACACCTGAGCAAAACTATGTAGACCTGAGGCAAATGTTAACTGCAACAGTTCCCTATATAGTCCTTTTGACAGTTTGCTACTTGTCATACTGAATGATCGTACAGAATAATCTGCTGACTTCAAGATTGACGGCAATAGTAAGGATAAGGTAATAATAATAATAGTAGCCAGTGCATGAAACAGTTAAACTGAATGGGATGGACAGAGAAAGCTAATGCATAAAACTCTAATGTGAGCCTCCCTTGGGGTCTTGCAGATAGCTTCCAACGCATCTAGAAAAGACACTCAGCTCTAAAGCGATCTCTGAGTTTGTGCTTGATATTATGAAGAACTCTAATTCAATTCTGTGCTATTCCCCTGCTACAAAGTTGGATTGTTCTTGACACTCGTAGTAAAAACCCTTGATCAAATATTAAGACTCATGGTAGCTGAGTTGCCTTTGTATATGACAGACAGCAAAGGAAAGCTAAAATAAAATGAAAGGTATAAATGATATACCACTTGCCTGTTTAAATAATACAAAATCAATATAAAGCCCCATAAAATACACATACATATTTCTGAAACATAACGATGTTCAGATCAATATTGTTAAAGACAAATTCATCAAAATATAATTTTCTATCTTTTTTTTTTTTTTTACCAGAGAAGCTTCAATTTAATCTGATCTGCCATAACAGCAGAACTTTATGCTGCATTAAGGAAAATATACCAAAATGTAAAGTAAGGGGATTTCAAACTAATGTACAATACTCAGTAAGAATATGGACATAAACAATTATGCAAAGAAAACTCAATGCTCATAACAAATTAATTTATGTCAGCTATAAAAGGTTGTTCAGAATCTGCATAATAGGCAGGTTTGCAGATAATCTCATTTCATAGAAATGTTTATAAAAGTTTATGTTATGTATGCATTAGTATTTCTACAGCACTGTGAATTTCATTTACTCCTGTAGACATTTTAATCCTTTTTGTGTTCTGTGGTCAACCAAAGAAAAATCTTACCATCCAACATGATGGATTGGATAGGATGGCCTAAATTTACTAATCAGGGAGACTGAAAAGTGGGGATGTTGCCCAAGGCAACCAATCAAATTCAAGCTCACATTCTCCAGTATGTAAAATGAAAAATGAGAGCTTGAATCTGCTATGGGCAACATCCCCACTTTTCAATCTCTCAGCAGTCTCCCTGATTAATAAATTTCGTCCGATGTGTTAAAAGGGTGTTGGTGCCCAATGCATTTTGTGGCTAGCACTCTCGCTACTACTAGAGGGAACAAGGGGTATTTTCTATTCGGGCCCCATAATGGATGTGCCTAGAGGCACCACTTTTTTTAGAGTCGTCAGTCCTTCTGACAGAGGATTACAAAGGATACACCAGTACAATGGGGTTAAACCCCCAAGCCTCCATTGTCAAAAAGGTCCACAATGCTACAGATTTATGATATCAGTGCGATGAAGGTGAACCTCAGCTCTTCGTTTTGCCTTGATGACAGATTTCGTCCGTGGCTTTAGTTGACTCCAGCTGGACTTGAGGACATAGGACTGAGCCTCTCTCCCTGTTTGCTCTCCTAACCTTCCTCCTCTTCTCTGCCTATGTACCACCTTGGTCTACTTGTTTTTCTGCGTTTTTCCCTTTACCCTCCTCCTCAGTGTACACTTGGAGGGGACTTTTGCGGTTAGTTCACTATGCTTGTTATGCATTGTTGTCTTTGTTGACCTGCCTCTGCAATTTTTGAAAAATGGTTCTGTGTACTTAACACTTCACACCTCTGGGGCATGCATAGTGGTATGCTGCGGACCCACTGAGATGACACAAAACGCTTACCCATTGACAAAATACATAACTAACACAAAAAACTTATAATGAACAAATATATCACATAAAACGCTGCCGTTATTGTCCAAATTCCATATGTACATGCTTTGCCTGCTGCACACTGTGCACTGCATACCTGGCTGTATTCAATTTCTCACTGATCCTGCCTAAGTTTCTGGTTATCCGACACGCCTTCTCCTTGTATTAATTTAGTCATACGGCAAGTGTAACAATTGGTTCCTGGAATGTGGGGGCCTTCACTCCCGTATCAAATGTAAGAGGCTTCTCACGTACATAGGCTCACCTTTTGGCTGATGAGGTGGTCAAGCTGAACTCCCAGGTATTTACGGTTCTCTCCCCTGCTCCTTATTCTTCTAAAGACCGATTATCTTTTCCTATAGAACCTGGAACCTATACCTCTCTCCGACCACCCACTGATCTGGGTTCAGTTGCAGTGTGGTCGACTGCATGCTGGGGCGCTTTCCTTCCTATCTTGCTTCCTCCATTTCCTTTCACCAACTGCTTAAGCTCCAATGGGACACCTATTCCAGGGACAATCAGGCTCATAAGGACGACCCTTTCCTTTTTTGACAGGCTTTTAAATCAGTTGTCAGAGGCTCGGTCATCTCCTATACTGCTAATCAATCAAAACTCCTGCAGGCTGAATATGTCTCCTCCCAGCAGAGGTTGTCGGACTGTTATTGCCGCTAAAAGCAGCTCTGTCCTTGCCTACAAGCTTCATCGCCTTCAATTTGAACAACTCCTCACCAGACTGGGGGATAAATTCACCTCTCACAAAAAATGTTTTCCATTGGGGCAATAGGCCTGATTGTTTACTATCTGCCTTATTACATGACAAACGTGATGCCACATATATACCTACGTTGTCTTTACCCACCTGCATTCTTACACATAGTGATACTATGTGGCCACTTTTCGGTCGTTCTATGAAGCCCAGTATAACCAAGATCCCCTGGACACAGTATGCGAACGCAATTTCTGGGAGACGGTTACTCTTCCCTCACTCTCTGCCTCCCAGGCTAAAGGTCTCATTACACCTGTTACATTGGCAGAAGTTACCTCAGCTATTTCCCATCTCAGTCCTATGAAGGTCCCCAGCCCGGATGGTTTTAGCTGTGATTTCTATAGGATTCTGACGACCGACATTGCCTCTCTGCTGGTGACTCTTTTCAATTCTATTTGTTGACTGCATGGACCTTTCGATGGAGTAAGTCTTCTAATATGTCGCTGGGTGACAAGGTGGGTGCACCATCTTTCCCCCCTCTTCCCTTTTTCTTCTTGCCTCCCTTTTCTCCTCTATGAGACTCTGGCATATTTATATTGGCGTATCTGACAATGTGTATCTCCTTAATCTCTGCTTACTACGAATGTATGCTACTGAAGCTTTTTATGCTTGGTTTCATGGTAGACCCTGTAATACATACATACATAGAAACATAGAAAGTGACGGCAGATAAGAACCACATGGCCCATCCAGTCTGCCCCTTTGTGTATTTAAAACTGTACCAACCCAAATTTATTCACTATTTTGCCCTGTATTGTCATGCCTGTACTTTGATATCTTTGTATAGTTTTGTTTAATTAAACCCCAGTGAACAGTAACCTGTCCTTTAGATGGGAAATGCATATGGAATGATGGCATTGGTGCATCCATTCTTATTGTGTCTGGATGCAGTCCGGCCTTGCATGAGACACATTAGTGCCCTTAGTGACCTGTCATATACAATGGTATGCATTTTGCAAAAATTAAATGACTGTTTAGGGATGATAGCAGTAAATGACAGCAGCAATAATGAGACTAGGTGCTATTATACCACTCTCAGGAATATACTAAGTTTAGGCAGGGACTTATTAGATAACCACTTGGGGAATAGTTTATTATTCTGTTCAATTTTCTTTCTGTTATGGATCTCTTGAGTCCTGCGCATGGAAATAATTGCATGATATGTAAAACTAACAATATCTATAAAGATGCTCTCAGATTTTAGACATTTCTTGTAAATCCTAATATCTCATTAAAAAAGAAAGATAAAATGCATAAACATTCATTAACCATAACCATTAAATCATACAAACTGTACAGAATAAAACACTAGATACACAGAAAGGTAGCAAACATAAAAACTATGCCTCATAAATAGTTTAGAAATCATTCATTTAATATATTACATCTTGCATCATATTTTACAAATGGAATGGTAGGTTAGCTGCTGCTTTTTATAACATAATATAAGGAGCGTAGATATGGAAACACTCAGCGGTACCAGTCGATATCCTTTATAGCGCAATAGTGCACAAGTTAATACAAAGTTGTCTGGAAATATTGTGAAATACTTGCAGCCACATGAAGAAGTCATAATACCTTTCCCAGCTCCCACTGTTGGAAGAAGGAGTGCATTTATCCATCACGATGAAGCTAGAATTCCTTAGTCCAGGAATGAAAACATGTCAGAAGCATCTAGTAAATTATTTACAATTTATGAGATTCGAAACACACCTATGATAATTGAGTACCACAGTGGTACCACACCAGGCAAATCAGCTTTAGTCAATTCTCTTCAATTCTTTCTCTTAAGCCGCAAATAAGGTTTGCAGCTAATCACCAAGTCATCAAGTGTCAATCCAGATCCGATTCGGAAATACATTGCAGATAGAGCACATTTACACTCTATCTGCTGTGTTAACGGAACTGGAAATGCTAATAGTACAGTAAGGTCTGGCTTCAGCCCTTATGTATTATGCATCTTTCCACATCGCCTTACTTTTACGCAAGAAGTTAAGTTATGCATTTTTCCAAACTCAAAACCCATTAGCAAGGCTATCCATTACCTTAAATATAAAAGACTGCTGAATCAGTGTGCTAATTTTAAAGCACAGATTACTATATCTACTCCAAGAACCTGGATTTGAGAAGTTTATTCTGGTAAAACTAATCTTAATAAAAACTTTATTTTATCCACATTACTTTCTGGCATGTGCTAAATCAGCGACAGTGGGAAACAAGGGGGGCAGATGTGATTGGCCCCAAACTTCAGGAGGTTTGCAGCAGAAGCAGTGTGTACATGCATCTGCTGCCGACTCTGAGTCTTCAGCTGAGTCTTCAGCTGTGTTGAAATGCAGTCATGTGTATGTGACATCTGAAGACCCAGAGAGCCGGCAGCAGATGTGATGAAGTGCGGAGGCACTTCAAGAAGAAGAATAGTAAATAAACATTTGAGAGGAAGGGGGCCCCATACAGGTATAGAAAATATATACAAAACAAAAACTAAGACCACTCATGGAAAAAATCCCAAAGGATCCAAGAAGAGAACTTCAAGAATTGAATTCAATGGTACCTGATTCTCTTGGTGGGGGACTAATGTGGTATATATATATATATATATATATATATATATATATATATATATATAGTATCTGACTGTGGCTTCCGTTTAACCTGTTCCTAGGTTAATGAGGTGGGGGTAAACAATCTGTGTCCTAGGCCTCAAGATTTCTATTGCCACCACGGCAAGTATCTAGTAAATGGACATATATCTAATATTAATGTGATATTAAAACTACAATAAAATTTACATCTAAGACATACAGAAAACTTTATTTTAAAATATTTAAGCAACAGTGGTGTCACCTGGGCAGAATTTATTGTTCAAAATCAGAAAAAAACTTTTCCATGCTCCAGTTTAATCCTTACACTAGTGGTTCTTAACCTGGGTTCAATCAAACCCAAGGGGTCCGAGGAGTCAGTGTCAGGGGTTCGGGGAGGGTATGTGTCCATTACATTCGCCAGAGTTGCAGTAATATACTTTTTCATTCACACAATACTTTTATGGCATTTACATTAAGAAACTGAATATGGCTATAAACTAATACATATGGAAAATTCTACAATTTGTTATGTAATTTATGGCAAAAATACCATACAAGGCATGACCAGGCAACCCTGCTGTTCTTGATATTTGTGCTGCAGGGAACTTGCGCTCAGTTGTCGATTTGTGACAGTCGTGTTTATACATAATCTTTATTTGAAAATGATATGAGAGCGGCACTTGAAATGTGAAGCTGTACATTTCTGAACTCATCTCTAAAAGGAAATAGCAAAAGTCACATTGATTTGCAGTAAATATTCATTGAGTTATGTTTTTGTTTTTATGTGACATTCATGTTATGTTGGTTTTGTTCTTTGAACACAGTCATTTTAAGTGCAACTGATGCATTATGGTTCATGGGTCATTAATAAAATATGTCTTTCTATGTTTTGAATTTCAAACACTTTATTTTTCCAGAAATGAAGGGTTCAGTAAGTGCACGTATGAAACTTGATGAGTTCAGTACTTCCAGCAAAGTTAAGAAACACTGCCTTAGACTATAGACTGTAGATGTTTTACATGACTGACACTAGATGGCAAGATTGAGCTCTGTCAAACCAAAGTCTAGAAGACTTGATATCACTTTGAAATTATATCAAAGAATTAGAGAGTGAAGCAATAAAAAGAAAGCTCTGAGCAATGCTGTGGATTGTGAGCATGTTAATTAAAATTTAATATACCTTATTTAATATCTTAGTTTTTTTAATTACCTTGGAGGCAATACAAAAACAAAATCATTTTTTTTCAATTGGCTCTGAAGTGTATATTAGGAACTTGTTGTATCTTAAAAATGAAATTGTATTAGTTTTAACATACGTTTTAAATGACAACCGTCAGCATTTAGTTGTAATGAGTAGAGAGGCTTTGGAAAGCTGCTCTGAGATCTGTTTGCACTATGCTTCTAACTCACTTTTGCTATCCCATAACAGTCATTTTGTTTACCAAATAGAAAGCTTTTGAAAAAAAGAATATTAATTTGTATATGGAAAGCTAAAAATATGCAGATGACTTTCTTAGAAACTATTTTTTATATTTATTTGGTGCAGATCTCTGCAGCTAAACAAAACATTCAGACAGACTGTCAACTGTGCTCCTAAAACAACCATTGGATGTCTTGAAAAATACAACCCTTGTAAAGTAGTCGCATTAAAGATGTCTAAACACATCTATGACATCTCTGGCAGTCACTATTTGCATTTAAAATATATACACATCATGACATCCAGTGGGTGTCGAACCGAGGTGGCTACATTTTATTATGGCTACTGCCTGAACCAAGAATTCCTGCTGTCCCCTGCACTTCTTTGGCTACTTGTTGGTGGTGTCCAGCGTGTCACTGTCTGCTACTTACCCGCTGCCTGTTACCAGCATGGTTGGGTGTTGTAGCTTTCCTTCTGAAGCCAGACTCTGCGTCAGAGTCTAGAGGCCTTTCCCACGTGGCTCACAGCGGCCATTTTCTTTGAGGCGCCTGCTCATTTGTGACCAGTCCCAAGACATGGATAAAGCCTTGGCCTGCCACCTCAAGTTCTCGGCTTGTTCCTCAGCTACTCTCCCAGCTGCTGGCATTCCTATGGTGCCAACCTCCACATTATAGGAGTCCCCCTGCGTGCTGCTCCTGGTGGTCGTCTGTATCTCTGAAGGTGTGGCGGTCTTGTGACGTCTGGAGGCTTTGGACTCCCAGAATTGGTGCAGTATCCATGATCTGCTTGGCACTGAACATTCACCTTCTCTGGCGCCCTGCTTACCATCTTGAATTTTGTTCCTCTCAAGGGGCTACTCTACTGTGGAATTCTCTACGGCTCGTGGACTGATCCCTGTGCCTGGATTTTACAATAAAAAACAGTGGCCTGTGTGGGGTTGCTCCATAGATTAGATCATGCTCTCCTTACCTGGAACATTACAACTGGCAATCTATCTGCTTGGGTCCTGTGGCTTCTCCATCTCCGCCTCTGACACTGGGACTTCTTCTGTGTTCTATATCTTCCATGAGTGTTTACTGGAAATGCTGTCACCTGCCTCCCCATGGTTTTCATCCTGCCTACCTGTCTAATGGGTTTTTGCTTCCTGGTGATACTGGTGGAGAAGATGGCTCAAGTGATATCCAAAATAATAATGCGGTCAAGGGGGTTGTCTTGTTTGACTATATTAGCAAGAGCCTCCCCACACTCCTGGGGTTTTTTGACATATCTAAAGAAATCCAAATTGAGAGGGTTCACCGCTGATTATGCCTCACTGGCAGCTCTGTATATGGACTGGAATGAAAACAGGCTGATACATAAAGGACACACTAACTAAACGAATAAACAAAAGATCATAAAATACACATGAATAAAAAAATATATAATAGTGAATCTATCGAACCTGTGATGAAAAGTATGGTCCGTAAAAGTATGGAGATAAAGTGAATACTTAACAATAAAGTCAAATTGAAGGATGGGTGAAGCAATGACAAACCAAAAGTTTAGATTAGGGGTCTTAGGGCTCCATTTACTAAAATTATCGCTGGGGGCGATATTGAATTTGTACAGGCTCGCAGCACCTCGCTGCGAGCCAGACACCATCACCCCCAGCATTTACTATAACTTACCTGTTCCTGGATGAGCAGCGGTGTTTCCTCGGGTCCCGGCGCATGCGCAGTATGCAGTAATCGGTATACTGCGCATGCGCCGGGACCCGGAGAACATCTCTGGCTCCAGGACTCCCGCGGCTCATCTGAAAGGTGAGTAAACTTTGGGTTTTTTTTATTTAATTTTTACATTTTTCAACTTTTTTGCAATGTCCTTGCAATCTCCTCATATGTCTCTCTCTTTTCCTCCCACTATTAGAGACTGCAGGGACACTGCAGTTATCGCTGTCTTCAGACGGCGATAATTTTTCCCTCGGAGCGGTATGAAAACGGACTTTATCATATGAAATCGATAATATCGGGGCTTAGTAAATGGAGCCCATAGTTTGATATCAAACAAGCCACAATGATATGGAAAGGGTGCAGGAAAGGCTGTGCTGTTAAGAAATCCTCCACTATATAGATGCTTGTATAATGTCCCGGCTACGCTCTCAATTAAAAAACATCGCATGGGGCCTACCTGTGGTAAAGAACAGTTCAGAGTTCAGTTTAAAAGGCTGTGCTGTGACAGTATTCCAATAGAAGGTTTTCCTTGGGGAAAAGAAATATAAGTGAATAGCTTTGAGGAGGATATTCAACGTAAATGGTGCAAGGTGATCAACAGTATTCGGTAGCAGTTAGTTCAAAGAGATGCTGTGACGCATTTCGTGTTATGCACACTTTATTAAGCAGTGTCCGATTTGGAAGTCCGGCTGCTTTTTATAGAGCGCAGACCTCGTAGAGTTTGACTAATTAATCAATAAGTGAAAATGCAAATACAAATATGAGTACCAAATGCTTGCAAGATATTTAGTTGTTCAAATAAAAACTTAAAACGAAACAAAAGTATTAAAAATACTTAGATATATGAATATCTGTAAACAACAGAAGATATATATAATCAAATAAAAAATACACAACAAATTAAAAAATATAGTACTGTGGTTTCTATCTCTTATCTCTTATGAACAATAGCTGGATGCAGAACTGATATCCCAAATATTTTGGTTGATAAATTGTTGTATAGTAAAAGATTCATTACTAACCGAAGAGGTAATATGGTTAGAATTATTGGCTATATAGTTGCAAGTCAGACATATTGATATGTTGCATTTATAGCAACCTCTCAAATTTATTTGCACAGAGAGCCAATTAGATCTCAATGTGGGTTATTTTAATAAAGGATTTCTGTATTGGCTGGGGGCTAGGATGGATTTTAGATTTCTCCCTTTCCTAAAGATAAAGTTGGGTTTTTTTGTCCAATACTTTATCCAAAATAATATATTAAAATTCTTTTTCACAATGTTTTTAATTGCATTAGATTTTCTATTATATTTCGTAATGAAATTCACTGTACTCTCATAATTATTTGTTTTAGAGCTCTCCCCGTTGTTTTCCGTTCCTCCACTTTTTTGGGAGATCTTTTTATTAGATCTTCTCAAACTTTCCATGATTAAATTGGATCTATTTTGTTGTTGGACCTGATTGGCAGATTTCAAAAAAGGTCCTCTGGATAACCTCTTGTTTTGAAATTTTTAACCTCTCCACAGAAGTAATCACTATCTCTAGTGCAATTTCGCTTTAACCGACTTAATTGCCGGTCTGTACACCTTGAACGGTGTGTTTGGCTTTTTATTTCCATGTTTGAATTACCACTGTTAATTCCTGTGTCTTTTACTGCTTTTACATACCTGCCATGCCCTTGACTGCAGTATGTTTGCTTGCTTGTTTTTTTTATTGGATATTTAGCCATCTGTATATGTGGTGTACCAATAACACTTTCTTTGAAAAAAAAAAAGTAAACACATGAAATCTACCTCACGCAATGTACAAATATTTGTGGTTTAAGAAATTATCTTACTAATTAAATAATTATCATTTTCAACTTGTAATCTTACATCAGGCATCATTCAAATCTCCAAAAGTTTTTGATGTTTTCCTCTCATTAAGCACTCCAGAATCTTGGGAGCCTTCTCTTGCTCTGTAGGGGTCTGAATCATTTTGAGATACATTTCTGAGCAGGAACTCACTCATTTGGGATTGAGTTCCGACTTCTAAAACAGGAAAATTTCCAATCAAAAGGATGGGAACACCCCCATTTTCGTTAGCAACTCATGTGTCGCATTTGGGTGGATCTGGAATCACTGGAGTTAGAGTTCTGTACTGGGAAATATTCTGATAGCGAGGACTGAACCTTGGGGACTAGAAATGGGAGTCGTAAGGCCAAGTACTTTATATTACCATATATTATATACTCTACCTTATATTTGTCACCTTTACTATTTTCCATCACCATTAGGTAGACAGGCAATTCCACTGTTCCCCAATAATATATATAGTTCCTCCATGTTGATAGATTTGGGTTGGGGTTGGGATCGTTGAACATTGGGGCCTTATTGGAAGTCCTTCCATGGACCTTTTTCTTTTGTGTTTAACTACAATATAATAGAGCAGTTCGCTGTTAATAGTTCCATTTTCATTATATTTTTTTCTGTCTGAGGTCTGACAGAATTATGAAAATAACTGTGACTGCTGAATAGATGTTAATTGAACTATTAAAAATCAATGCCTGCAGAAACATCAGTGAAGCTATATTATAAACATAACGTAAGAACAATCTAAAACGCCAAAGATCTTAAAAAGATGTAATAAGAACCAGGGGCATAACTACAAAAGGCTGGGCCCCATAGCAAACCTTTCAACAGGGCCCCCTTTCTACAAAAATTTTTTTAAATTGCATATATATATATATATATATATATATATATATACACATAGAATGGGGGTCCAAACTGCTATAGAATATATACAAGCATATATGTTTGTATATATTCTACAGCAGTTTGGGGCCCACGTTATATATATAGCCCCAAAGTGCATAAACATAAACAGTAAGAAACTCAAGGTAAGAAACTCAAGGTAAATTGGCTGTGGGTTCCAAAAGCTCCGGACCTCTGTCTTTTGGGGAGCTTTAATAATCCAGGAATGGGGTCGCCGGGCCCCCTAGGGCTGCAGGCCCCATAGCTGCCGCTATGGCTGCTATAGCGGTAGTTACGCCCATGATAAGAACACATCTTTTGTGTACTTCACTTATCCTAAAACAATGTATTAAGAACCAATCTTGTGTGTACTTCACTTCTCCTTAAACAATGTAATAAGAACCCATCTTTTGTGTGGTGCAGGGAGAGCCAGCAACCCTGCTCAGTTTTTTCTTTTTTTATTAAACTTAGATCTCCCTCATTAACCCCTTCCCGCCCTGCGCCGTATATGTACGGCGCAGCGAGAAGGTCCGCAATGACGAGCGGCATACATGTACGGCGCTCGTTTAACTGTCTCCCCGCGGCATCGGGGGGACAGGATAGTGATGGCAGCTGTCACTGACAGCTGCCAT
>JABWIB010000524.1:9565-20305 GCA_016617825.1 Platyplectrum ornatum | reverse complement strand
TTCCAGCTGAATCTGCGCTAAAAAAGTCAAATGTCGTTCGTTCACTTCTGACCCCTGCGGTGACCCCAAATA
The DNA here is from genome assembly GCA_016617825.1 of Platyplectrum ornatum. Taxonomy (NCBI): domain Eukaryota; kingdom Metazoa; phylum Chordata; class Amphibia; order Anura; family Limnodynastidae; genus Platyplectrum; species Platyplectrum ornatum. The sequence continues at coordinate 20,233 of JABWIB010000524.1, read as the reverse complement.
GCGTTTTACAACAATAAATGGGATACTTCTAAAGTCTGCAGAATCAGAGGATTGCATTTTAAGTTTTGTCTCATGGGTAACATCTGTCCTGGTTAACATCGGTCCAGAATAAAATGGATCAACATGGAAAATTTGCTAAAAAAAAGAAAATTTTAAAATGTTACCCTCACTTTTTTTTCATTCTTGTTAAACACCTAAAAGGTTAACAAACTGGATAGTTTGAGGGGTGCTGTTTTCTAAATGGGGTCATTTATGGGGGTGCCTATCACGCAGGCCCCTCAAAGTGACATCAAACGTGAATTGGCCCCTAAATTTTTGAAAGTTTCTAATTTTCTTAAAATTGTGAAAAATTGCTACTAAGTTTATGAGCTGCCCTCCACCCTAAAAAAGTAAAAGGAGGTTCAAAAAATGATGGCAACATAAAGCAGACATATTAAAATTATCATTTAGTAACTATTTTGTGTGGTATGACTATCTGTGTTACAAGCAGAAATTGTAACATTTTATGATCCGCTCCATTGCTATTCACATGGTAAAGTACATATTCTTGACTATATATATATAACACTATTACTGTGCAGACTCTCTCAGTATTGTACAGAAAGTAGGATGTCACACAGGCATAACATTGCACAGCATGACATGTTGCAGTCAATAGCACACCCCATGATCTGCTCAATTACTGTGCAAATATCCCAAGTAGGAACTAGTGGCAACTAATGTATGTGCTAATACGTGATCAATTTACTTTGGACTAAGTAGATAGCACTTTTAACACATCTTTAACAGGTTCATTATAAGGCAATCATTACCTTTTATAAAGCTAAATGGAACATCCATTTAAAGAAGGAAACAAGTTAATTAAATTATCTACTTACGTGGATTTTTGCATCTCAACCTATTTCCTTCCTCTTGGAATTTATGCTACCCTAAGTTTACAAGTGTAAGAATTAAGTAACGAATGATGTAGTAGTATTGCAGGCTACTGTCATTATGGGGCATTGTGTGTATATAGGTGTGCTTGTATACTGAACACAAATTTTCTTTCTTTAGATATAAGCTGAGAGATTTTTTAGTACTGTGCATTTGCACAATGTAAGCACCACAAAAGATCTGATACAAAGTGACTGACCACGCATGATCACATCTGTGGACTTAGTTATTGGATAGAGGTTCCACTATATTTAAATAAGAAAAAGGACATTTTAAAATATGCCATGATGATATATAATATAGGAACCAGTAGAATATAAACTTATATCTATCTGACAAACTTTAAAGTATGTAAGAGAGATAGAGAGCTCATCATCATACATCAGGCATTTATAATATATATTTCAATATTTTTATTATTTATTTATATATTTTTAACAGGTTTATATATATATATATATATATATATATATATATATATATATATAGAGCCATCAGATTACGTAGCATTTGACAATTTTTACAATCAATCAGTCATGACATACAATACAATACATACATACAATTTAAAGTTTTTAGAAATATAAAACGTTCAAACAGGAACAGCTGCTGCATTACACCTTTCAATAATTTTGCCTATATATATCTGTTTACATACTTAAAATACATGCTCATAACTCACAACTGTTTATATACATGGGCCTCTGGTATGGAGCTGAGCTAGAGTTGTGCTTAGGTTTGGGTTTTGACTGGTCGTTTACAAAGCTTAGTTTAGAGTCTGACCTATTAACCTATATCTACGATACCTTTCTACTGCTGGTCTTCCTGTTGTGGCATACTTAAATATTGGTACGCTTGTCACAACAGCCCTCAGTCTCGAACTAGCCATACGCCAGTTTACCATCATACGCCTGCGGACCTTTATGAGGACCTAGTACACTGACCTGATAAGTATAACATACCTCCCAACTGTCCTGCTTTCAGCGGGACAGTCCCGCTTTTGGGGGACTGTCCCGCTGTCCCGCCCGCCACGCAGTATGTCCCGCTAAGGAGACATACTGCTAGTTTATTTTATTTAAAATTATATGTGCCGCGATCGGGCCGAAAAGGGGCGGGGCTTAGCGGGACCGGGCTGGACATGGGCGGAGTTTGAGCAGATCGGAGGCGGGTTTGGCCGGATCGGAGGCGGGGTTTGGGCTGACCCAGGGGCGGGGCTAATGTGTCCCGACCTCCGGCAGCAATAAGTTGGGAGGTATGGTATAACCATACTTTTTTGTTGCCATTTACATTGTTGTATATGTGGATCAAGAATGCTAATAGTTAATGATGCTCTCATAAGCGTGATCAGAGGCAGAAACATAGACATGTTGTAATGTTGGGAGTATATAGTTAATTCACTTTTTTGGTTTCCACATTTAGATTGAGAGTTTGTTTTAGGGTGATTTAGTTATACACCGTTACATTACCAGCCTTGAAAAAGCTGGCTTAAGAGCCAGGGTGTAGAGCTGGGGAAATTGGAGGGGCTGTGAAAAAGTAAAAAAGCAGTGTCTGCACTGTTCACATTGAACCCTGCTTTTTGCTACCAGTACACATCATTACTCAGATAATGTGCTGTGATTGGCTGTGGTTGTTTGTTTACATGAGGGGTAGGGGGAGGAGGGAGAGACAGGCAGTGTTGTGCTGGAATAACTGACTGTGTGAGCCAGTCAGCACTGCACAAACACAATGGGAGAGGAAAGCCAGTTTTGTAGTGTTCACACTGATTGAAAAAGCCAGATAGGAGGGCAAAACCCCTTCTAAAAAGCAGGCTCTGAACACCTGCTTTCAGTAGCCAGCTTTTTGTAAATGGAGCGTTCACACTGAGTTTAGGAGCTGGCTTTTTCACTGCAGCCGGCTTTTTCATAAATAAAGACAGTTAATTTGAGGTATTAGCCTTAGGGTAAGGTGTATCCGGACCAGGGTCGTCCTTATCAGGGCAGTGACCCTGATTTTTAGGTTATGGACTTTATTAGTGGCAAGTTGAGGGTGAACATAGGGTAAGTTACCGGTAGTATCTATGTCACTCCCTATATTTGCTCACTTCCAGTAAATGTGATTAGAGCGTCAATATGCACTTTAATTAAGTACAAATTAAGTTACGTTTTATCTTTATTATTAATACGCTAAACTTGTGATTTAAGCATAACTGTTAGGCCTCTTCCTTTTCCACCCTGAGAGGGGAATGACAGGGAAGTCACTTTTTATGCACACATGTATATCAGGGTTTCAGGGTTTTTGAACTATCCAGGAATTCCTGCGACACCTTTAAATTTCTAGCAAGTCTCGTGGAATCCCTAGAGCGTTAGCAAATCCCCCGGGACGTGGGCTGGGCTTGAATATGACAAGCCCCACCCATCCATAATAAATACAGGCAGTTGCCCCCAGGGGTCAGGGCTACATTCATGATTGGCATAAATCAAATCCTTCAACCCTCCCCAACGGCTCTTGGTTTGTCCCAACCCTGATGATCCAGCATACTATATTGAATAGAAAACAACGTAAACAAAGCAGGGAAGTTCTATATACGTGGCAGTAATGAACAAAACAATGTGTGTATATACATCTAAAAAATACTCAGAAAGATGGGCAAAGCCTGTATTTGGTTTGACTGATAAATAGACTATGTGAAAAGACTTAAAAGACTAATATTGGCTTTTCCCTCCCCAATTTTGAATAACTAAGCTCCCATTGGCAGCAAAGTGAATGATGATAACATGGACCAATAAGGAGGGATCAGTGCGGTAACGGCGGCTATTGAACGCCAAGTTACCAATAGTGGCAACGGAAAGGCACAAAGGAGGACAGAAAGGAGCGAAGGCTCTGGTACACTCATTAGCTAAATGAAGACACGTGGGTGCATAGCAGGAGCCGATCTCTTAGAGTGCTTGATCTCTTAGAGTGAATACCAGTGCTGATAATGTCTTGCACTAAAGAGGCTATACGATATACTGACTATAAGACTGCCCTGTAAATAATATGGCAGTGAGTGAGCAACGCTATTTCAGCATTATTTAAAATTACTTTAAAGTTATTGGAAACTCCATGTAGGGATGCGCATGGTCCTGTAAGCTGGCTAGCAAATGGTTCATGACACCTTAAATTAATTATGATGGCTTACAGGATAATACTCAATAAGAATAACTGTATTCTAATTTCCCTATAGAGTGTGTAATTGCTATAACTGACACAGTGGTAACACAAAAGTAATATCTGATATCAATACAGCTGATATATTAAGCACTTGTTATCATAGTTTCCCTACACAGGTATTCTTTATACAACAGTAGGATTGGAATAAATTAAGCACTTTACCATTATAAAAGGAGGAAATAAAAGACTTCCACTAGTATGTTTTAGTTTTTAATCACTCTATTTTTTATTAATACACGATTCTTTTCTTTATTTTATACCTATTTAGCTGATACCATATGGTACACTATAATATATTAATTATATTGAATAAAAGTGACATTTAAGAGTTGTTTTTCCTAGGGGTATCCATTGGGGAGCTAGAGTGTGTCCACTGGAAAGAGCACACTGTCTTTTTGTTTATAAAAATTGAATAAAAAATGCAACCTGTATGAGACATAAAGGGCATTGCCCTGGAAAAACAGGGTTGCCTATGATACTTAACCTACCTTTTTTTTTACTAGTCCCTCTACTTGGTGACCTACACCTCGCCACCACTATATTCTACCAATACTTAAAATTAATATCTTTTTAATATAATAATTGAATTAATAACTTTTTTTAGTATTAAAAAAGAAATCTATGGCGTTGGTATAAAGTTTTCTGCAAGTTGAGACACAGGGAGAACTCTGCACAGTAAAAGCTTTTCAGAGTTAAGGAGCCCCAGGTAGATTGACCTTCTCTACTCTTGCAGCAGATTAAATCTTCTGTAAATACATGCCTACACCACAAGGAACATACTGACCAATCATAGACCCCAGGCCTTTTATAATCTGTCTGTGTTACTTATTATTCATTATTAGCCTTGGGGCTAAAATACAAAAGGCATTCAAAGCCTTTGACCTGTGTCCTCTTTTCCTTCCTTTCCAGATGAACATTAACTTATTATTGTTTAACATAATATATTGTCCTACCATACCATGCAGTACTGTATAAACAATATTCATCACTCCTCACACTTGCCCAGATCCTCAGATCCTGTTCTTATAGGATTGGATTCCTGAGCAATAGATGACTAGGGATTTGCAATCACAGGTCAGCTATCTTCAGGTTCATGCTCGATTATGCTGCCATGCATAGACAGACTTCTGATACATAGAATGAATCTTAATACTTAGAGTTCTGTATACTGAAAATGACTCTATTGCGGTAGTCTGGATCAGTATGCAAAGATAGGGCACATCTATACCATACATTTTAATATCAAGTTCTGTCTATTTGCTCTTACACAATTTTCTTTCTCCTACATCTGGATGGGTCTGAATCAGTATAAGTTGAAATGAGATTGAAGCAAGTAGCACTGCTGCCAATGGTAATACAAATGAAATCATATAAGCAAATTAAAATAACGTATTTATTTCAATAGTTAATAGCCATCAACACGTATAAAATCAGAATAAACGCACTTGCAATGTCACAGATGAAAGGTTTCATGTAAATGAAGTGTATCAAGTGTTGAATTCAAGGTTAAATATAATCTGAATCAGTGGTCTTGTGTCTTTAATTAAACATGTTGGCAGAAACTGTACATGGTGGTGGATGCATAGTAGATGCTACATTTAGCTTATTGCATTTATCACTAGCTTCAGCACTTTTCCCCGTTTCTGTGCGCTTTTTCTCGTCTCTTANGGTACAGAAAGATTGCGTTTTTCAATGAGCTCAATGAACGCGCAATCAGACATTGAATCGGCCCCATAGGCAGCCTGGTGTATTTGCAATGATGATATTAGTTATGAGGATACATACACACATGCTATGATAAATAGGTGGGAACTTAAAAATAAACAAACATTAGTTCAAGTGGTAACACATGTGTTCTCCTGCTTTTGGCTGCAAAATAAGTCAAAATTTCACTAAACTCAGATTTACGTTATTCACGTTCAGTTGCGCCCAATTTATCAACTTGACATGTTTTGTGTTTTCATTTTTATTAATGAGCACAATGGAGAGCCACACTCCATCAGCAAGTCAATCCTGTGTCCCTTGCAGAGCCTAGATACTTTGGACTCCATTTACTTAGCCCAGTTCTATCTATATTTGGCCAATAAAGTCGGTTTGTATTTAAAATGGACTTTATCGTACGAATTTACACTGATTTGTATTTACAAATCATCTATAGATAGATGACATATGAATGACTATCTCTGGCTGACTCTAACGAATGTTGGTTGGTCGTCATAGTTACAAAGTCTGAGGATGCCATTTTTTAAGGAATTCCAGTGGTCCCCCCATATTCTTCCCTCTTCCTCCCACAAATAGCTGTTATAAGAGGGTATATATATAATATTACTGCTTGCTGCGCCCTTAATAGTAAATGGAGCCCTTTATGCACAACTATATAACATTTTCAAATGATCTTGATAACTCCAGATATAACAGCAATTGGAGAAGGTTGACATACAGAATTTGCTAAATACCACACGTTCCCTACAGAAGTACTGTGCCTCTGATAGGTAATTTACGTACAAAAAGTATGTACCTCCACTGTTACTATATATGAACTCGGTCCTATTTTTGTATGATTAAAAAAAAGTTTTATTCAAAAAATAATCATTAAACAACATCTAAATGAGTTCCACAGATCAAACATTCTTGACAATTAAAACAACATGTCAAAATTTGCCGGTGGCGAGAAAGACGGACATGTGTTTTTTTGTGGATGCATGTTCTTAATGTGTCTGAAGGTCAAAGTGGAAGATCAGGAAGCAATTTCTTCAACATCTCCAAGGTAAGTTTACATTGCTAACGCCTTCCTGAAATGGTGTTAGCATATGCATCAGAACTCCAGTGCATTATCATTTTAGAATTTGCAAATAGCACCAGGAAAGATGTGGCAGAGGTAAGATTTATATAGCAAATAGTTCACTACACCTAATCCAGGATCTTAATTAGTGAAAATTAGATCACTTCTATTTGGCTGAGCACGTTCTAGACTACGATGGGTATATTTTACNACTTCAATATCACACATCTCCAGTGAAAACAAATGATCACTTCTGCAAATTGTCTCTTACATTTCAATAACAATGTGAAGCCGATAATTCTGCTTCCAGAATTCATTTCATTTCATTTGCTTTTCCTTTGGTGCATAAATTTAACAATTATGTTACTTACTAAATATATTAACGGGAGTACTTTATAATTAATTTCAGAGCACTATTACTGTTAATGGGAAGAAATTGTAATAATTAATTTGCAATTCTCTGAAAGACCACAATGTGGAAGTTCATCCAAGGTGTAGCCAAATATATGAGTAATGAGTAATGTAAAGGTGGTCATTCACTAGAAAGATTATAATTTTGGTATGTTTTTTGTGAAAAAATTTACAATTTTTCCCTTGAAGACAGGACGATAATCGCAGGCACTCCTAGTCCACACACTATGCAATTATTGTTAATGGGTGTTGAAAAAGTAGGTAAACAAACCATTTATCTAGTTCTTTATCTTTAGTAGAAAAATATTTTTTTCCACACACTATCCAATAATCTTTTTTCATGTGATTACACACATTCAAAGTTCAGAAAAAAACATTGTTAACAATTATCTAAAATGGCCACACACATCACCAACAGTTATTACAAATCTTTTGTCCGGACAAAAGATCAAATTATCTTTTGCAATCCCCTGTTGAGCAGTTATTGGAGGCTTTAGAAAAAAATCAGCGCCACACACTTAAAAGATTTTTTTTTTCCAATTTTAAATTATTGCCAAATTGGAACAATAATTGTTCTAGTGAATGGCCAGCTTAAGAAAAGATTGCTGCTGATACAGCTTCTGCTGAAAAAGAACTATTACAACTGACCACAAGACAACATCTATAAGTATAAGTAATAAAGGTAAGATTGCGTAATTGTTATCTGCCATTTTGCTGACAATATTGTAAAGGGTAATAATTATTATTAACAAGGTAACAGTAAAATGATAATAATGAGGACGCAATAAAATTCTGGTAGACAGACTGAGGTAGAAACAGAGATAAGGCTGGGGGAAAGGTAAGGTATGATGATTGAGGGCAATCTTTTTAAAAACTGACTTTGCCTCTGAAAAGATAGTAATGTTGCAGTCTTGCATATATTACATACACTACTATATGTAGTAGACGAGTGGATGAAAATCTGGCAGGATCTTTCCACTGTACCAGCCACCTCTTATCTTTTCAGGAAATATTTGTGGCATTTACCAGCAACGTGCTGCCGCTGGTACATCCTAGATATGCAAATTTATATTGAATGTTGCGTCCCAGGGCACCCTCTACTAGTCACTAGTCACAGTAAAATAAAATATAGTTGAAATATTCTGTTATGTTAGTGATAGGTGTAAATATATGTTGAGCCTAAACATAAGTTGTACTTGCCATTTGAACTCTTCTGGCTGCAGCTATCACTACTTTTTTAGCGAGATGGGCTAAAATTTATGAAGTTTATCGACTGTATCTTACAAATGGAAAATCATTGGTGAATAGTGGTAATCCATATTCAGCCTAAATGTCTAGGCCAGACACAGGGAAACTGCGACTCCCCAGATGTTGTCAAACTACAAGTCCCAGCATGCTTTGTCAGGTATAAACTATGTCTGTTCTGTTAAAGCATGCTGGAAATTGTGGTTTGTCAACTCCTCACATATAACAGACTGATGGCAGTCAGCAGCCGGAGCCAGAGGACAGGAGGATGTGTATTCTTTATTCTAACACCATTCTGAGACTTTACTTAACAGCTGAAGGCATTGCGCTGTCAGAATACTGTAAATATAATGTCACCAAAAACAAATATGGGAATGAGGCAGATGTGAAATAGCTGGAACAGAGGAGAAGTCTGTTTTCTCTATTGATAATCTTCCGTAAAAGTCAGAAAATGTACCCCTGTATTTTCCGGCAGAGAGGGGGGAGTGCATCCGGCACATTAATGTAAGAGAAATAAGACCCCATGGTGTTTCCATAGACTGTGTAGATACACACATATAAGCAAAGTTAGTGACAGAGAACTGTCCTGATGATCATGATAAAACTGNATGCATTGCTATTATTTAGTCTATAAAATGCATATTACTGAATAATGTTCTCAGACAGAGCAATATTGATTACATGATTGACCATCAATAATTCCCTGCAATTCATTTCATAAGAAAACAAGACCATAAAATTGATCAAAAGGACAGAAACAAAACCAAAACAAACCATAGGTAAAATGAGGTGTGATTTCTATTCATTCAAATCCCTTTAATGTCAGAATGAATTGTATCATAGGCATTTTCTGTTTAACTNATCTATTGATGAAAGGGCATATACGAATACATCAATAAGGATTAGATGATTAAATGAAATCACTAAAAAGTGCTGGATATTATGGGCTAGATTTACCAGACTGCGGAAAAGGAAACATGGAGATGTTGCTATAGCCCTTTCGCACAATGGCAGCTACAATCTGATAGTTTCCTATTGGCATCATCTTCATTTTATCTCTTTTTTGTAGTTTAGTAAATCTAGCCCTATGACCTAAATTTACTAAGCAGGGAGATTGCAAAGTGGGGATGTTGCCCATAGCAACCAATCAGATTCAAGCTCACATTCTCCAGTATGTAAAATGAAACTGGGAGCCTGAATCTACTTGGTTGTTATGGGCAACATCCCCACTTTTCAATCTGCCAGCTTAGTAAATTTAGGTCAGTATGTTTTTATGATATATTTAATCAAAATGATATGCTGTTATGATAGAAAATATTATTATATTGTTACATAACATGAACTTGCGGGAAAGAAAACTATATAAATAACATATGTTTGTATATTTATTTCTTTATGGAATAAGTGAGAAGGTATAGGTGTGCAGGGGAGAGACAGCTTTTTATTTTGTTTGAATGGCACTACTATGAAGTGACACACAGCTCTTAATATCCATGAAGTTCTGCTGGTAGCTAGTGTAAGTAGTAAGTAAGTAAGCAGTAGTCCATGTGTGTGTGAGGTGAAGTCTCACAGAGGATCCCAAGCATGGGCACACAGCCTTCCAGGGGGAGGAGAGGCACTCCAGAGGAGGGGACATTGTATGGAAGCCAATGTAACACACAGGGAGGGGAACCTCCCACAACTTTCTATTTCATGCTGGGCTTGTACTTGCCCACACTACTCTAATATCCCGCTGCATGGAATAAACACCTCTGCCTGGTGCCTGTAAATAAAGCAGCATGGCACACTGGGCAAGCTCTTTCCTCACACAGGGGACCAGCAAGTCCTGCAAGCTGCACTCACTGTGAGAGCCGGACTGTTCCCCCCCTCTCTCTCTCTCAGGGCTAGCACTGGACATTGTGGATAGCAGGCTGCTTTTTATTGGCATTGGGGAGGCTTTTGGCATTGAAGCTATGATGGTCATCATATGGAATGTATTTCTACAAGCCTTTCTGCTGGCACTGGTCAAAGCTAACCAGAGGAGCTCCAGGGACACTGTGAACTGCAAGCTGAACAGGAAAGTAAGTGTGCAAGCCAGTCACTACTACACATTCACCTCACTGTGTGCC
>JABWIB010000523.1:108624-119490 GCA_016617825.1 Platyplectrum ornatum | reverse complement strand
TAGTATATGTTTCCATTACTAATTAATAGTATATGTTTCCATTACTAATTAATAGTATATGTTTCCATTACTAATTAATAGTATATGTTTCCATTTCTATTATTTAGTCATTGAAACATATACTGTTAATTGATTATAATTATATTTTTGTAAAGACAATCTGACATCCACAATGTGTGCATAGATGTGATCATCTCATTGGTCAGGATCCAGACTTAATATTGCTAAGGGATTGTTTTTGTCCTTTTGTTCTAATACACATATTTCTTTGAAACATTCTTCCTTCTGTAACCACTTGCACCCCATATATTTCAAAGCTGAGATCCTATTCAGCGTGTCTTGTCTACACATGCATACACTATGCATGTTTAGTTTAATGTTTTTCATTAGATAATATATTATTATAATTGCTGTCCTGTTAGCGTGTTGATATGCTTTCATTTGCTCTAATAGNCTTCTGTTTTGCAGGTTCGGCTTGCGGTGACGGTGGTAGTGGGTAACTGGCTTTTGGAGTTACGAGATAGATATTCATACTTTCATAAACTGATACCTCTNCTGCTGAGCAGCAGTACGGATGAGATTTCTGATGTCGGGTAAGTGTATGTTTACTTGTACCACCTTTCTGGTAGTATGAGGAGATGTCGCTTCTTCGGCCTATCAGAATGTGCATTAGCTTAATGCACCCCATTATGGCAGTTCACACAAAGGTTGCACAATCTAGGAGGTCAGGTTAAGTGCATTCTTTCTGGGAGCATTCTTCATTTACTTGGAACGATTCAAGTGCAAGCTCAGAAACAAACAACTTCAGCNAGTTTGTTGGTCTCACGACACTACTCCCGTGCAGCGCCCTCCATGTCTGAAGTGCTTCTTTCCACTGTTATTTGCCCAATTACTGCCCATTCCCGTCTAGATGCCACTGTCAGAAGAGCACACTTGAGCATTCCCATAATGAAGCGCACAACCTCTCACAGTGACAGGCGCAGTACGAAAGAATAAGCCATCTCCCTACAAAGCAATGAATGCATTATANATTAATGACACTTGGTCTGTTCAAGACCACTAACAGCGTAGCATCGGCTAATTATGCACAAATCTGGCCAACCTGACAGAGCTGAACGTACTGCAACAGCCTAAACATAACCATCATGGACAGTTCTCTTCNTAAAGGTTTTATCACCAGCTGCAGGTTTTGCAGCTCCCAGACGTGCGCAAGTGGNTTCGCCTCCCGCGGTGACACACATCTCATCAGCCATTCATCACAGCGATTAAAGCTGTTTGCTTTGTGACTTCTCAGATGCACTCTGTTCTAGGCATCGCTCATTCCCCTCTTATAGGCATTGTTCACGTTATCTTTGATCTTTATTTGTTGTTCAAATGGCATATATGGTAATAAATCATGTTGATATAAACTATATACTACGTATTCATCTATTAGAATGAGGTGATAGAACAAGGATTTAGGGCTGGAATGGAGATGTTGCTCATAGCAACCAATCAAGTTCTAGCTAGAATCTGATTGGTTGCTATGGGCAGCATTTCCAATTTCCTATCCCGCAGTTTAGTAAATCTTTAGCATGTGTGATTGACATCCAACTAATAGGGTTTTAAAGAATAATAATGATGGCGTTTAAGGTCCTGCAACCCCAATTTAGGATGTTCACAATAATGGGTGGTGCCTGTATAGAATAGAGGTCACTATAAATATCTTTACTGTATTGTGAAATATCAGTTTGTAGATGTTATATTAGATTCTCTTTTACATGATTGGCTACATATAACCCCTCCCACATTANATATTTNCACTGCTACTTTTTCGCTACCCTCATCTATAGCTGACATAGATGATATTGTATATTTGTGCATCATTTCAAGGTGTTAAGTAACTTGTTNAATAATAAAGGTCTGAATACAGGNTTGTAAATAGGGCACANNTNTACTGTATAATTTCCAACCCTATTGCTAGAGCATGCACCTGCCACCATAAGCACTTTGGGCTCACTGAGGGAGAGGAAGTTTGGATTATGGGGATTCAGATCTGTATATAAATCACAACATATTTGGATAAAGCAGCATTTTCCTGATTCTAGCGATTAAAAAANCGCAGTGTAGGGTTCTGCACCCCAGGTGTGGAAAACATGCAAACTAAAGTGCAGATGCTCACTCTATAAATATAGTTTAAGACTCTGGATATGAAGGATTCAGCTCTTTGTAAACTATGCTATTTACGCAGGGGGGTCTCGCACATATTACAGTTGTGGATGCAGATTCCCCCATACATAGAGAATCTGCATAGTGCAATTTACTGCACTCTTAAAACAATTCCAGCGTTCTGTTATCAGGCATAGGCAGCTGTGACTCTCCAGGTCTTCTCAAACTACACGTCCCAGCATGCTTTTTCAGGTATCCACTATGTCTATACTTGTAATTTGACAACACCTGGAGAGCTGCAGGTTACCTACCCCTTTGTTAACCGAAAACTGGAATAAGTGCTTAAGTCTGGATCCGGTCTCAGGTCCCTTAATAAGGGAGCGNAAATTATCCACATACTAACATTGGACCAGATCTAGAGAGTGAAAACAAGACTGGACAAAACCATGTGGAATTCCATGCACTTTTACACTGTAATTTAAATTTCGTTTTTTGTTTTTTTAAACCCCCTCAACCCTAAGACAGTTTACTACCAATGTAATATACATTGGCTTGATTTGGCCCTCCAAGTTNTCTCATTTATAATAAAACTCTGAATCCAGTCCAGAATGATTATCTCNAAGTAAGACAAGACAGCATCAGGATAGGGGCGGACAGGCCCCTCAGAACAGGGGTTTGACTCCAGATTCAAAGGTACTAAGGGTATTCTCATCTGGAATGAAGCACANATACCTTTATTCCTATTATACACCTATAAAAATAAAGCTGTACCAATCCAGTCTACAAATAGCTGANGTACAATAAATAAAAGTTGGATTTCTCTGTGAGAAAACATCATAGGGCAGCTTGTATTAGTGAGGAAGCTATTTTATAATTCATGTTGTTCCCTCATTAAACACGTATCCTCAGATTATTCTGCTTTGTTGGTTCTGCTATCATAAAAAGTTTTGACACCTTTATTCAGTTTTAGGATTGGTGCTTCTCTTATGGTTATTTTCTCTACATACTGGATGAAGATGAATGGCGTCTAGTGTGATGGAATATATTCCATCATAAAATCATAAAGCCTTTGTCTTGCCCTGAAACCCAGGTGTTTCTGTTGAACGAACACAAAAAGCGGCTTGTAAAACTATGTTCAGAATTCCCAGTGCGTGTCTTACCAGCTAATCTAAACCACAATTATATATGTGGCAGTCGCTGCACTGAACAAATGTTTGACTCCGCACACAGCCGTCTAATGTTTCACGCAGACCAAGATTAAAAGCCATCTATATGTGTAATCGTATATAATTAGAGAACTTGAGAGACAAGTGTTACTTCTGGGTGACATATTTTTATTTTATTTGCTGTCGAAATAATCTGTTTTATTTATGATTTTGTCCGTGCTTGTGGTTAGAGGGCAAATATTCCAAATTCAGTATTGAACAAACATAGTTGCGGGTGTGCTTCCTGTCAAATCCTGTTGTTTGTACTTATAGTAAATGGAAAATTCATTTACCTGAGGCTTCAAGAGTAGACCAGAGGCCCAGGCATNGAGTGTCCCATACATACTATCACAACACGTGTGTGTAATCCAAATACGCACGCAATGGTAGTTCAGACTATATCCAAGTATCACATGGAGAGTACAGACACAGAACCACTACATGGCCAAATACATTGTTTGAGTACACTGTAATGTATACTGGAAACATACTGTGGTTGTGATTAATGCAAGCGCTTCAGTTGAGTCCAAGGGACCAAAATTGTGGAGTGTTACCTGACCTGCGCTTTTGGAAACTTTTTGCCTTACACTAATGTCTGCATTCGGGCCAGGCTGNAATACGTTTCATGCTCTGATTCAGATGTGTAATTATATTAATAGTAATTAAGNAATGGTACTAATTGTGCACGTACTATTTTGTTTCCAGAGCATCAGAGCTGCTGAATTAATCGGAACCTTTGTGAACCCCGAGGTCTTCCTCAAGCTGGTATTGCCTGCACTCCGCAAGTCTCCTCTAGCCTCTCACCTGATGGTTCTGGCAGCGTTTATCAGAGGAAGCTCAAAGGAAGGGCTGCAACCCCATATCCATCATATAGCTGATGTCCTTTCCCAGAAAGAGATCTGCCAGGGCTCTGAAAAGGTAGGAAATGGCTTACAGCTCAGATGACGGCTGTGACCAATGTGTGATGATAAGATTTACCCTGAACCCTGAGTGGTGATAATTTCAGTATAACCCCATAAATGAAACGTATGTCTGCTCTGTCTGTCTATTACATATGCTACCTTTTTATTTTTTAAAAGGGGAACCAAGATTTCAAACATTGAGAGCCACTACAGCAAAAGCAATGTTGTAGAATCAGTACCTGAAAGTTTCACTATTATGATTGCCAATTAAGGGCCATTTGTACATGTTGCCAAAGCGCATATATGCAGTGGAGGCATTTTGAGAGCTGTGTTAAATGCAGAGCATCAAATGAATAACATGACAGTGACTAACTGGTTCTCAGGAATTAAAAAAATATTTTTCAAATGCAACGTTACTATATGTGTTACTCAACTATACACTTGATTTATTAACATGCACCATATACAATTTACATTCCATTATTAGATTCTACATTAATTGCTTTATTATTTTACTGTACTGTCTAATCCATTATATCATTATTCAGACACATGACTGATTGTCCTGATGAACTTTATCACCTTATTTGTTCTGCTTCATTGCCGGTCATTTTAGTAAGAATTACATTTACTGGTGGTAAAACACAATGCAACCCATTGCCTCACCACTAGGACACAATACAGCATGCTTTACAGGTCATTGGTACGGCCTTATCCGGAATACTGTATTCTGGAGGCCATATTTCCAAAAGGACATAAATACAGTCCCAGTTCTGGGTGACAGTCCCACTAAGGGGACAAACTTTGTCAAACTGTTGTCAAAATACAAGTCCCAGCATGCTTTGTCGGGTATCAACTATGTCTAAAGCATGCTGGGACATGTAGTTTGCCAATACCGCAGGCTGCCTACCCCAGTTTTAGAGGAAATGTCCGTCACAATTTCTGTGAACATGTAGGTAGAATAACCTCCAATAACATTACAGAGCCATTTACTCGTGCTTGGGATAAACATAAGGCTATCGAAAACATCAAAACAACTGAAGGACTGATGTCTAAGCAAATAAAAGTGAGTAAATGGGCCAAGTGGTTCATATCCACTTCTAAACTGTTTACCACATTTATTATTAAANCTTACTGAAACTTCAATACATTTTTTTAGTACCTCATTCTCAGTAATTATTTGTATCCATATAAAAACCCACAATAACAATAAAATGACATTTGAGACCAGCTCATCATCTTTATTATAATAATAATAATAATAATGTTTATTCATCACAGTCTAAAGAGCGATTGTCAATGCCTGCTATTGTTTTGCAGCCAGTGGTAATTGCAGCAATTTGCAATGTGTTGAGGTATCGGAGGATAATTAACAATGTATTTTTGTGCCTATGTTCTGTTGATGTGAACATAGAAGAACACAGAACACTGTATCCCGGTCATTGATAGCCTTTTATAATGTGGCCGACTCTTTCAATATCACGCTGTTGATTGACTGCATATACATGGAGCTTAATCCAGGCTGGCAGCGCTATTTCATGAACTAATCCAGTCATGTCAAAGAATCAAAATTGTGGATTTAAAATGATGTAATGTCAGCACCCCATGTCATCTCAGGCACCGAGGGCTGTGATCTTCCTTTAATAGCTGAATAAGAGGTACATAGAGGGGATTATTCCCAGGTGTATAGCCCAGAATTATGCACCTGGCAGCAAAGNGAGTGAAATGTGATCTGCGCTCCTTAAACCAGCGTGCAGAGCCTACAAGACGTTACTAACGCGAGGCCAAAGCTGCCGCCGCGCCGTACACTGTGGCTTGTGCCTGCAGATGCTGGGATTTATATCCCCTCGCAATGTGCTGGAAAGCGAAACGATCGCACATCTCGTTAATGCATTTGCTACGCAGTGACTATTGGTTTTAATAAGATCACACAAGCCATGGGGGAGCCAGCAGCTGCACTGATGTAACGTGAGCACCAACCACTCTATACTCTAAACCTATGTAACCAGAGAACATAGGTAGTGGAGACCTAGCTCCAACTTCACAGCTACCGGCTAATCTTCGTGGCGTCTCGAGTCTGACGGCCAATGTGCCAGTCCGAGGGGTGTGAAGTAAAGGTGGCTCCCACATAGAGAAAAGCTGAGTTGTGTATATTTGCTAGGTAGTAGGTCATCCAAAGAAACATAGTGCCAATCATTCATGATCGGACCGACTTTCGCTTTTTGATGCCATTGGATCCTTATGTGAAAAATTCAGATAGACCTGCACATACTTGGTCTGGAAACGTCATTCCTCTAGATGGGTTTGATCTTCATCACACATGATATTCTCAGTTTGACCTAAGTTTAGTAACTTAAGCAGGGTACACACCACAATGATTATCATGTAAATCACATGTTAAAGACAAATTCAGCTGAAATCTGTTCACTGTGTACACTCCAAAGGTGCAGCAGGGTGGTTTTTCGACAGTGTGGTCATTTTATTTGATTGTTAAGAGCTCCTTATATTTCTGATCACCAGTGTCCTAATGTTTGCAGAAATACTTCAGTAGGCTGGCACACAATATTCAGAGCCCAATTCCCATTTATAATTCATTATAGAGCCACCTAGTGGCTGAGTATGTAATTGCAGCATATTACTGCAGCAAAGAAGTTTCGGATAGCTTGTAGACCATAAACAAGAGGCTAAAGTGTGTACAGGACTTTGTGCAGCTGGAGATCATTACGAGAAANCTTTCAATCCAGCGGAGTATTTGCAAAATGTTAGGGAGTATTCTCCATTATAAATCATATTGGGACAGCCCAGTGCCGCTATGCTGCACAGGTCAAGTGTCCACCGGGCAAAAGTTTTTTTTAAAGTTTCTCATACCAGTCATATATAGTATACTGGACATAGAGTAGGTTTAATGGCAGCACTGCTGTTTGCCAGGACTTCATGTGACCGGCATTAGATCTGTGTGTACAAAGCTACACATAGAACAGCACTGTGGAGTTTCCGTAATATAGCTAATAATGTCAGTCATATTTAATGTTGGGTTTCTTTTAATATTGATGTATTTGTAACACTGGTTGGTAATAAACAAAGCAACATTCTATTTTTTACTGTTGACATAATAGCAGGAAACCATTTGTGTTGAGTCTTATCTATGTATTGCAGATGTAAGTTTGGTAAATTCTGTTCCTACATAATGTGCATAGATCATATAGGAGTCTATAACCATGCTTAATGTATATGGTGTGATATACAATCACTGGCTTCAATGAAATTCTATAAATCCCCATTTACTTCTATTACCTTTAATGCTTCCATACCACTTCTTCTAAATGCCCATAGCTCCACTTCTACATTTCCACTGATCTGTAATAAATAAATTCAAAGTATGCTTTTATCTACAAAGGAATGAGGGGTTTCTTTTTATAATTAAAGATCATTTTCTGTATTGAGTTTTCTGCACATCATATCAGTATGCGTTTGGAATGCTAGTATATGGGTCCGGGCACAATAATCTTAAATGTCCATCTGTGTTGGTTTGCAAGGTATGCCTGGTATGTGATGACTGAGAAGTATCATTTATGCTTTAATTGAATTAGACTAGTTAATGGGTAAGGACATCTATAGTTCTCATCAGAGCTCCCAGACAATGGATCTACTATGTGTTTATTTGACAGGTGCTGTACCTGGATCAGTTTCTCTGTTGCATAGAGTCCTTGATTAGCATATGCCAGCAGCACTGCACAGATATCAGCCTACAGTGCATGAAGGTCCTGATAACCATTCTTGCAAGCCCAGCCTCTGAATCGCTCTATGAAAAGGTAATATTATTTCTTGCCATCACGTGTGCCCTTTATACATTGCTCACTATCAGTGGTTCTATTGAAAGTCAACGCCAACTCTGCATATATGTTGAAAGCACGTTCATTTATCACCCCCTAGTGGTTGTACTGTGTTTTACCACACTACAAAATTATAAGCAGGGACACTGGGCCAGATCGAGACTTTACGTACTATTGACTTACTTACAAGTAGGTAAAACCATGATGAATTGCAGGGGGGGGTAATATGAATGTTAGTGTTGCATGCAGGGAGAATATTTATTGTTGCATGTTGAACACAGATACTGACCAGCGTTACTGTTACACTGTTATTAGACTTGTGCTGGAAACATCATCTCTCAACTCTAATACTGTTTGCAATTAATTCAATTTACCTCCCCTGCAATTAAACATGGTTTTGCTCACTTGTGTGTAAGTTGTGAATAAGTCAATGGTGTGTCAAGTCATTTCACGCTCACGTAGTTTTTTGTCACCACATCTACTGTCTAGACAAATTGAAGCTCTCACTATTTTTGGTGGTTAGCAATGGAAGAATAAATTGCTGATAAGTGATGACATTTTAATGACTATAAATAATATAATTCATCTTCTTGTAATGATCCTGTGAAACATGATCATATGTGTTATCATAACAAATGGCTACAAGAAGACGGTAAAACTTGTCTTACTGTAAGAATAAATTNTCTGACCCAGCAATATACAATCATCTGCTTAATCACAGGAGAACACAGGCCGACCACTCACAGCTGCCCCGCCATTGATATTCTCCTCAGTCCTTCATTTGTGACCCGTGTCCTGTTTCTGCCACATGTATAATTTGCGAACCGTTTACCTGGACACGTTAAAATGCCCACTCTGCCGTTTTTGTTCAAGGAACATAAACCTTCGACTTGAAAATTATTATATCAAATCCATTGTGAGCAATCACTTTTTTTTTTTTAGCAGACGTCTGCAATGGGCCATCAATCTTTCCTTGTCGGGCCATTGAAAAGCAGACGCGGTGTCAGCAAAGTAATGTTCTCCAGCTGAATCGCGCTCTGCTCCGAGTACTGAAACCACGTTTATTAACCTCATTCGCTCCTGATATCTTAAAACAAGACTCTGCAAATCTTTGGGACAGCCAGTGTTGTGCTTCTGTTCCTAGTTTCATTAGGGGTAGAAAGGGACCTCACCTGCACTTTCTCTTTTAAATGAATTTGGTCCCAATGTGAAGTCGCCACGGCGACCTGACAGCTACTATTTNTATGTACATGGCATGCTATTGCTGTATGTGCCCCAAACCTGACCACTCAAGAGATATCCCTATTGTTGTTGGCACATAGACTGTATAAACTCAGTGACACTAGCGCTGGAATGGTCACATCTTACTTGCTGCTGTGTATCTCTCTCTGCAGGTACAAGGTGTAATGCTGTCCCTGGCAGAAGTGCAAGGTATGAGCGAGAGGCAAGGCCTATTCAGACAACACATGCCACNGCTGATGCAGTGGGCATCCGAAGGGCATGACCAATGGACCAGCTATTCTGCAGAGCGTGCACAGTTTGAGGTCCTTGTCTCTGAGTCAGGTAAGGCATCTGGAATAACAGGTTTTAAAGCCACTGCACGGTAAAAATGGAAAATGTAATGGAGAGTAAAGTATTTTCCAGCTCTTCATTATCATTTGAGTCCTAGTTAAAATGTGCCATTTATACCTATAAACTCCTGGCTGCCTCTCTTGCCAAGAATCTCCATTAACCTCCTCACCAGTAATTTACAGTAATTGTATAATGTCTATGTGCCATCTTACATCCTAATAAGTACACAGTGTCTCAGGAATGTTGGGTGCATTCGATGAAGGTTCAGATACCTGTCTCCATGCTGTGCAANGTAGTAATTATTTCCCTAAGGACATAAAATGATTATTCTCCNTAATTAATATGTAGTTGTCCCAGCAGCCCAGCTCCTTATTTTATTTCCTCAATATTTCCATTCTGCAATCTGCAAAACTTTATTGGATTCTCTGAAGTTTTTTTTTTTTTTTTTGTACTATTGAAATGCCTTCCCCCACCCTGTGCGTACTTTGGGCATTCATCACTCAACCAACACACAGCTAGACCTTTTATGGGGGTCTGGATTAATCTGGTGTTCGTTTTTCCCACCTAGGGGTGCGGGAAAACAACGCTTTTTTCCGCAGTCAGGTTCTGATCCTTTTTATTTATGTCTTCTGTTTCCATCATCAGGTCCTGTGATCGGAGAGAATCTAGATGTGCTGTTGCCGATTCTAAAGACTTGCCTTCAACCAGCCAAGGAGCCGCAGATGCGATTGAAACTCTTCACCATGCTGTCCAAACTCCTGCTGAAAGCCAATGAAACCGTCAACTCTAAAGGGTGTGTTGGATTCACAGGAGCTCTGTTCACCATGTAAAACAATAAGTGCTCATTCATAGAATTTTGGGCTCTCTTCATACAATATTGCAGACAGGAATGCTTGAAAGGCGTATTGTTCCATCTNTAGTCCTACACAGAAATGTTACTTAATTAAGTTACTAGAAAAACAATGCACAAGTATGCCACTTCATCTCTGAGTGCCTGGAATGTCCGACCGATGGAACATAATGTCAGTGTTTGTACTGTAGANATACAGAAATCCAAAAATCCTGTACAGCTTCCCCATCTAAAACCATGCTCTGCTGATAAATGGAAGCAGCCGCTCTCGGGAGACCTGTCTTTGTTGTCCTAGAATTTGGTTAATATATTCCACAATTTTCTAAATACCCTGTGCTGTTATTCTATTATCATCC
>JABWIB010000523.1:92605-107516 GCA_016617825.1 Platyplectrum ornatum | reverse complement strand
GACCTTTCCGCTTTGTCATATCTCCAGCACTGTGCTAAGGGAGTGTGTTATAAGTTAAGTTGCGACGGAACCATATGTCATCTTGACAGTATTTCAACCTTGCCTAAGCTAAATAAATGACAATATGAGGAGAGATAAAGTTCATCAGCTGCAAACGGTATTAGAGTTGAGAGATGATGTTTCCAGTAACAGTAACTCTGGTCAGTATCTGTGTACAAAATGCAAAAAATAGTATTCTCCCTGCATGCAAGTCCAGTCCAGTGTGTTTGCATTTTTTTTAGTCATTTTCCTTGTATTATGTATGAATGCCTCTAACATTCGTAAGACATATATTTTCCACTTCAAATAATACAATGAACATCTATAAGAGCCATCCTTAATAGATAAACATAATACAGATGTGACACTTTATAACAATTTTAAAATACTGCCATGGTGACGAAAATATAAAAAGAAAATTTTTAATATGCTTTCGCGCCATGCTGTCAGTAACTCTGAAAAGTTGTAGTTCCAGCAGTAACAGCTAGGCGTATCAATGCAGAAGATAACCATTGTCAAAGACAAGCATGCATAGTTCAACCTGGAGGTATTTTAGAAACATTAAAAGGTGTCACATCTGTTATTGTGTTTATCTATTATTATTAATGGTGACATATCCACTTTGTATAAAGTACTCGTAGAAGAAAATTATCCTGTAACTAAAAATATTTTTTCTGTTTCATTTCCAGGCAGTTCCATGTTTACTCTGAAATTCTTATTAAGGACATCCTGGTTCCTAACCTGAAGTGGCACGCTGGGAGGACGGCAGGGGCCATTCGCACCATAGCTGTGTCCTGCCTCTGGGTTCTATTGCAGAGTGAGGTCCTGTCGCAGCAGGAGGTACGATGATCCAAGATTACAAAGACAGTTCCTTTCCTAATCAATATGTGAAAACTTTGTAATATCCATCTAGTGAACAATTGTTTATTCTGTTGAGTAAGTTGGTGTCAGCAGATAATGGCATTCTCCAAAGCACCAACATAAATCAATACTATGAACTGGATTGTAGGATTGTAATCTAGTCTGTGGTTTAGGTGTCTANTGGTCCCTATGTAAAATGCGATGGACAATCTCCCATAGTAGACATCTCTTCAGAGCTCTGTGTTATTTACATTCAGAAGCCACTGGCATTGAGAGAAGCCATTGTGATAATGTAGATCCACACTTGTGAGTCCCCACAGCACAGTGCTGGTGTTACCTTGCATCCACATAAGGACCTGCTCGTTCATTGACACCACTGATCTGTTTGCAGATTCTCCAGGTACTAGACTGTCTGATGCCTCAGGTGCTTGTTACTCTGGAGGAAGATTCAAAAATGAGCCGACTGATGTCCTGTCGCATTGTCCGNGCTCTGCTGATCGCCGGTCAGCATCACTTAGATCCAGATAACCTGAACAAGATCTATCCCGGTATGCGATCTTTTATTTCTCTTATTATCTGAGAAGCCTTGTTTATGTTGGGCTTATATGTTATTGCTGTGTGCATNATGACATTGAGATATAATGGGGATATTAAACCTATACATCTCTACAGCGCTGGGCTTCTGACACTCGCCTATAACCTTAAATACAGTTATAACAGTTGTAAATTACTGCAAATCTCACATTGTCGTGTACAGTTCTCTGGAAATACTGTCTAATATATAAAAGAAATTATACAGTCCAGCACAGTGGTAATAGTTCTGTGATTGTCTTATATATGAGAAATTTCACTATTTACCCTTAAATCCCATGTGTTCGTAGAGCTTTTGAAGCGCGTCGATGATGCCTCGGATGAAGTTCGGGTCACTGCCGCTAAAACACTGGGCTTGTGGTTTCAGTGCATTGACAACCGATATGAGAGGACCACCTATAAGGGTCACCTGGAGTTCATATACCGNGGTCTCCTGGTGCATCTGGATGATCCTGATTCTGGTGTCCAGACCGCCATACTAGGTGAGAGTCTTCTGTAGTACTATTAACGTGACATGCATCAGAGCCATTGCACTGGAGGCTGTCAGTCTTATGATGCCAGTAGATGGTACTCTGGGAAGCAGGGAGCATGCACTTGCCAACATATTATCACTATGATTTATGCAGACCCATAACATTCCATGCAAATTAGGTTATATGCAGCTGAACATCAACCGNTATACACATACACTGCTTTTATGCTAAAGCTGTTACTATTATTTTTTTTAATTCTTATTAGATAATTATTAATCATGAACAATAATAAATAATAATAATAATAAAAATGTTTATTTAAAAGGTGACAAAGTATTGTAAAAGCATACACATTACATGAATACTGAGTGCACGCATAAACATGGCTTACAGGTTGGTAAAAGCCATGGCACAAAGTTGACGTCTAGATAAATAGGCTAATTTAATTATCAATGCAGAGAGAGGAGGGGGGCAGATGAGACTGGAGGAGGTAAGGGACAAGAGGAGAGAGTTCTATATCATTTTCTGTGTAGAGCTTTGTGGGCACAACCCGTTCATATTAAGCTGTAGTACAAATTGCCGCTTGTCTGGGCTGCCGGTGAGTGATATATGGGCATTTTCTGACAGGTGCATGTCTATAAATCATGGTGGCATAATGTGCCGAGGTTCTNTGATGAAAGTAATAGGCCCATTATCCTGTTACCGTGTCTAACACTTGTCATTGATCATGAAAAATAGGANTTATGATGGATTGTCTTTTAACCCATCCTTTGCCAAATGAGCATGCATTAAATACAATGAAGAAATATTGGGAAAAGAAAGTGACAGGCTACCATTTATTTTGTACACACTAATAGAAAGTTGTTCTTCATACTTTTATATTGTGCAATCGTTAAAACATTCAACGTGCCCTAATAAGTTATTGAGCTATCTGCTCTAGCACTTTGCATGAAGTGACTGTAGATGGCAGCATATGTCTATACTATGTCTATATGTTATTATTGTTTAACTGTTTTCATGCGGCTTGTTATGCCCAAATCCTAATGCTGGCCATACACCTATGTGATAGGTGTGAGATGATCGCATCGATTACCTATACATCACATGTGCATATAACACATGCAATGTATGGGAGTGCTGCATCTCACCCCTATCATATAGGNGTATGGCCAGCGCTAGAGTTTGACACAAGAACATAGCTGAACGATTTACAGTAGTTTTCAGCGTTCTTATTTTCGTTAGGGAAGACATGTTACGTTGTTAGTGTTCTATGTTATGTTACATTGCATTACTCCTAGTGTCTATCAGGATCCACAATGTATGTGCTATTGAATTTCATTGCCAGAATTTAATTATTCTGACAATAATAATAATCTTTAATAATATATGTATTTTAACATGTATTTGTTTTTTCTTTGCAGATGTCCTAAAAGAAGCTTCTGTATTCTACCCATCACTGCTGGTGCAAGAAATCGAAGCTGTGAAACATAAACACCGAACTCCAGTGTATTGTGATCAAATTCTGCAGCATATACAACAGTATAGAGACAATGGGGAATCCGCATCCACGTAGGGCCAGTTTTCTTATGAGAAGTAATATATGTTCCATATCCCAAGTGTTATGATATTTTATATGTGTAATATACTTTATTTTGTCNGGCCACAAACACATCCTCTGCTTTATCTTTAAAATAATGGGNATCCACTATCTCTTTACATCCAATTTTAAAGAAACTCATTTTAAACTGCATATCATGACATTATGCTGGTGGTCTGCTGCCACTGGTGCAGCCTGGATGTAAGATTGGAATCATTTTCATGTAATGCCAGTTATTAACTTAACTCCTCCTGGATGGACTGCAGAGTATGTCATGCGAATATGTTCTGTTCAATACCATATATAAATAATACTTCTGCTATTATATATTTGGATAACTGGCTTTATTTTACAGCGTCTATATATAGGATCGATGATCAATCCCATAATCAGTTCCAAATAAACATTAATTATACAATGTCTGCTGACAAGTACAAATAAACATGTCCTTTACATTTTATTCAGTGGCAGTAAAACTTTAGCAGGCATATAAGTGCATTAACTATTGTAACATGTAAGGTTATTTATTTATTTGAAGAAAAATCGCACCCCATTCATTATTTATGTTCTTTTCTCTCTGTCATTGGGCCAGATCCAGAATCGGAACATAGGCTATTTACACGTAAAGAATGAGTAAATCCTCTGTGGCTCTGGGTGGAATTTAATAAAGATCCAGGACTGTGTGTGTGTGTGTTGCAAAATTGTGTGCATCTGCTGGGTGGGCTGATAAAACCTTTAATATATAACAATTTTGGTTTTGGTTGGAGTTTCATCAGTTTAGGGAAGTTATCTCCGAAATGAAATTACACAGGAGATTGGAGATTACACAGACTCTTGACACATTAAGAAATAATATTGAAGATACCGCACCGAACCCCCATTTTAAAAACTACCTTCTGAAAACATTTTGGATATAACAACCTCCTAATAGATTTTTTTTTTTTTTGTGAAAAAAAACACCTTCTGAAATTGTTTTGAACAACAGTGCTTTTCTCCTAAAGTTATTATTATTATTATTATTACTAATACAATAAATACAAAAGTTGAAGATAAAAACACTAACTAACTACATTTTCTGTGAGAGAGTAGGGGGGCAGGTGAGACTGGAGAGGTAAAAGGACAAGAGGAGAGAGTTNTATATCATTTTCTGTGTAGAGCTTTGTGGCCACAACCCGTTCATATTAAGCTGTAGTACAAATTGCTGCTTGTCTGGGCAGCCGATGAGTGATATATGGGCATTTTCTGACTGAGTAGATGTCCATAAATTATGGTGGCATCTTGTGTTGAGTGTCTCTGATGAANGTAATAGGCCNATTATNCTGTTACCATGTCTAACACTTGTCATTGATCATAACAACTAGGACGTATGACAGATGTGTGAAAATGTGTCTCTTATCTTTAAATCCTATAAGTGAGAAGAAATGAGCAGGTACACTGAATAGGATACATTAATCGGATGTATGACGTATGCACATAACAATACTTGTNAACAGAAGAAAAGGAAACGCAAACAATCCATGTACCTGTGAAATAATAGGAATCCTATTGTGTTGTATGGTGCTGCATACACTATGTGGGGCCATATAAATGTTATTGGGGCTGATTCATTCTAAATAATACAAGAAAAGTGTCTAGAGCTCTTTNCTATCTTATAATTATTGTTCATATAATAAAAACCAATTCATCANATGAGGATCTTGATCAACATAAANAGAAAANNAANTGAATAACATGAAACATTATNATTAGCTGTTCTTAGTGTTGGTACACTTGCTGCAGAGGCCCCTATTTGTCTAACATTCAAAGGAAGATAAATGTATACAGTGTACAGTGCTCCTACAACTCTTATGCCGCTGACACCTATCTAGTTAGATCTGTGTGACTGCTTCCTTGTAAGTACTAAGTGTAGTTATATAGCCATGATTTCCTACTGCAGGCCTGGTTAACCCATGGCTCTCCAGCATGCTTTAACTGTATAGACATTATTGATACATGACAAAGCATGCTTAATATCAAGCAGAATTAAAGAAATCCAGACCCCATAGCTAGGAGTCTGAATGGAAGGGGAAGGTAATATGGTTTGAAGAGTGCTGGGTCCCAAGCTATGGGAAAGCAGCAAGCTGCCAACTCATGATAATACATCTATAAACCGNATTCAGCACTAACAGAGTGACGGTCTCAAGCTGACCGTGAAGTCACCATAACCTGCCCTGTCCTGTGTCAGTAATGTATAATAATACAATAACTAACACATGAAGAGGTGTTACAGCTTTTACCACTCAGCAAGTGCAATGGGAATTTTCTCTTAATATGATGCTGTACAAATTATAGATAGAAATCATAGGCAAGACAAAATGTAGAATAATGGTAATGTATTTTTTNATATAATAAAACAGCATTATATGGGCTCATTAAGAAGTGCAATACTACAAATGCTGTAAAGTTATCAGTTAGTGATATTACAATTCTTCCTTTGGGTCTCTATCTGCAAACATTGGTTTAGAGCGACGTACTCTGTCTGCATGTTTCTGGATAAATTCTTCTATTACCCGGTCTTCAAATGTATGTTTCTCCTCCTAGAATGATAAAATACAATTACCCCCAGTGTTCCCACTGATGAAACCACAGTAGACAAAGAAGAGTTNTATAGAGGTCTATTGAAAGTGGACATCTTTCCACAAGAACATTGAATAATAATTAATAAACTACTGTTTAATTGTTAAGAAAAAAAATGTTTTCCTTACTTTGTCCTCAGTTCTGCTGTAACTCTGCTCTCTGATCCGGAAGAGGTACGATAAGTNAACTATCTGCACTCAAAGCTTCAATCTCACATATTAAATCCTTACTTAAGATATCACTGACTATATAATTCTTAATACCGAAAGATATGGCCTCACATATAGTTAGTCCACAAGATTAAACTGAGAGATAAACCCAGAGGAAGGTAAATTGACAAAACAAAAAAAGTGAAAATCAGGAAAGTAATGGAACAGCAGCTCAGTAAACTGGTGTTATTCTCATCAGTAGTCACTAGAGGGCACTCTCTGAAACCTGAAATCTATTGAGTTTTATGTATGAGCTTAAGTGACTGTAAATTTTTACATGTTTGAGTAGACAAAATATACAATTTATTGGTACTAAAGGAACAAAGTGTAATTTTATTATTTTCATCACATGCCACTAGACACTGAAACCCAATAAAGGTTCTGTATTTTTTATGTCTTCGGTATTAAATCTACAATGATGTCTATGAGCCATAGAATTGTATTTGTCATTGAAAAAGTGAGTGCACTTATATATTTTCTGCTTCATAATTGACCTTTGATCTCACAACAAAGTTTTATTTTTACTTTTACACAATGCAACAGTTTGATTAAGCAATATNGTCTACTGGGGGATGGTTTAAAGCCTCCACTACTGCATTACTTAATGCTTCTTGTCACTAGGACTTNACCGTATACTCAGTGCAAACTGGTACTGAAAGCGAGAGATGGGATTAAGACGAGATGTCACAGTCATTATAGATAGCTAATCCGATCACTTTCTGTTCTCTTTAGAGATTACTGTCACTGATTGCCGGTAATCATTCCTCCTGCTGGACAGTAGCTATCTCACCTGCAGCAAGTTCCATTACACACAGTGATTTATACAAGTGCGAGAAATCTAACTGCTACTGTATTTCACACTGTGTAATTTGGTTGATTTTGAAGCATAGTTCAGCAATGTTGCATCAAGCTGTAGCAAAGACTTAAATTAGACAATGAAAGGCAGTCACCAGCACTAGTGGCAATTAACGGGGCAATATACCCTGGGAAAACAGCGCTGTTAGAACGATCATTGTGCTAGTTCCTCCGCTTTAGCCGCCCTGCTGGTGCCTGGCACATGCTTCAGCTGAGGGTAGAGGAAGTTCTTTTATGAATGACAGGCATCCCACCCAGATGAATGGACGGGGTGCCTGTCAATCATAATAGAACATCTTCTCACCGTATACTCACCTTCTCCAGCATTGATGTCCCACGCTGCAGCTCTGGGCAAAGTATAATCTTCGATGTATTATACATCTCGTATGTGGCCAGTTTAAGGTGAAGAGAGGGTACAAATCGGAAGACTGGATAGTACAGAGGCAGCCTATCACAGCCTTACTGTGCTATTTCCATACATCCCTCATTCCACCAGTTTCCGCCATTTCACACATTTCAGTATGGCCCATGCATAGATGCAAAATACAAATGTTATCCCATACTAAGAGCACATTTTACAGACGTCTGATCTGGCATAAGGTCACAGGAGTATCTATCATGGGTGCAGTGCATGCTGGCCACCACAGACAAGGGGACCCCTGGCAATCACCGTCTGCATCCATGCTGTTTTATTAGTGACACAGAGGGGACGACAACCACACAATGTCTGGGCTGTCCATTATTGGAAAGAGCAAACATGAGGTGCTGCAGCACTTGTTTGGATCATCACAATGATGACCCAACCAGATGCTGCAGCACATGTCAAAGGCGCTGCGTCACCTTATGTCGGGACAGCGCACCGCGAAGGAGAGGACTGAACAAGAACGAGAAAGGGGGAGAAGGGGCCAAGTGCAAATCCTGCTTGGGCTTAATACGCCCCTGTCTATGGTCTTTAACTTTATCTAAAGCAGGGCTCGACAAATGCAATCACCAGGTTGCCATAGCGACTAGAAACTGGGACCTGGCGACCAGATTCACGTGAACGAGAAAATATAGCTAAGGTCACCCCGGTCTTCAGACCCTGCTGAATCTACAGGGACAGAGGCACAATGCTGGCTCACCCTGTGGTTGTAGTATTCACAAAGGTACCTCCCCCTTGGGTTACTCTATAAGTGAATGACTGCATGTATACAAGTTATGTCTATAAATATATATATTTATTTAACCTTTGGCTAAAAAAAACCCCCCAAAAACAGTGAAGCCCTCATCTAATCCACTGACAAAATGCAATAGCATAATCCCGCATTATTCTGGCACATTGGCATCGATATAATCATAACATTTGTCATTATTAGGTTTTTCATTACGTTAAATTCTACAGAGACTATTGCAGATCAGTGGTACAGAAGAAGGGGCAGCAATCGATGCTTGAAACTTGCCTGAAAGGGTGTTCTCCTGACTCCAGTGCAGGCTGTGGTATGAAGGTAACATAGATTCGCCTCAATGGTGTCCACTCTCTCGGTTAGAAACACTTCTTCAAATGTATCTGCGTACAAATCTGTCCGAGACACGCAGTAAGGAGACGTCAGTGGGGTGGCATGTAGATAAACATACATTTAGTAATATGCTGCAGTGNATGGAAGACAGTACAAACCATTAAGAAATTGTTTGCAGGTATGCAGGTTAGAAAGGAACAACCCAAAAAAAGCACCATTTTGGTCTGCCCTCCAAGTCTTAAATTTACTAATGGGAGATTTTTACAGCGAATTGCAGTAAATCGCAGCATAGTGTGTGTGTGAAGTGCCGTTCCTTCCTCTTCCCCTAATAAAGATATTTCTAGAAATGTGTAAACCAGAACGTGTAAAACAATAATAACGCTGCAATAATACGAGTGTGTGTATTCTCTGTATTCAACTGATTACACGTCCATCGAATACCCATAGAGGACTGGATCCTGACTTACGTACTATTGAACTTATGAGCGTAAAGTTATGAGTGGCCAAAAACAGAGATGATGTTTCCAGCCCGAGTCTAATAACACATTTATAGACATATCTTTATTGGGGGAAGAGGAAGGTGCTAGCATGATCTAGTCAACATGCAAATACTGGCACATGTTGTGCAACATTTTTTAGAAGTGCGATTTTAGGTCTTGTATAGGAGCTACACAAAATTTAACATCAACCTGAAAGTATTTCTGTCTTTACATAAATAGTTATTACACGAAAAAATTGCTAATTATTTTGTCATAGGGGAGCCTTGAAAAATGATGGAGCCCCTAAGGGTGCCTTGATGAGAAAGTTTGGGAACCACTGCGATAGGCAATTAGGACCTATCCACCTATCACACCCACCTCTGAAATCAATGTTTACAAATCGACATTTAGTAAGTTTTGAAAACACTATGGCAAGGCTAAGAAGATCTGCTGTGTATAGATGGGTAACTGCAAAAAGGGCCTATGTTCTGATCCCTGCGACAACAGAGACCCCTTTCCAGAGGTCTGGATACAGTAGAGCAAGTCACTAAGGGTTATATTTACTAAGCGGTGAGATTGCAGTGAGAGAGAAAAGTGGGGATGTTGCCCGTAGCAACCGATCAGATTTGAGTTCACATTCTCCAGTGTGTAGAATGAAACTGAGAGCTTGAATCTGATCCCCACTTTCCAATCGCACCGCTTAGTAAATGTACCCCTAAGAATGTACATGTACCCGAGGTAATGAGTAATGCGTTTACACCGCTTTTACTTATCAAAAGTCATTTCAAACACAAGTGAACTATGGACATTCCAGTTTATTACTAGATTCAAGAGTAAATGATTATATGTATCATATACAATCTATGCGTGGTAATACATTAGCTTGTTCTATAAATAAATTGTAAATAAATAAATATCCCAGGTGTAGATGGCAAAGGTACATAAGAAAGTCACGTTGAAAATCATGAGCAGGGCAAGAAAAAGGAGGTGGGGGGGAACAGTCTAGCAAAAGAAGGAGGTAGAGGACATAAAAAAGGGGGAAGGGGAAAAAGAGGAGGAAGAAAAAGGTGGCAAAGGGGGTGGCGACACAGTAGGAAGGGGTCAGGGGGGAGGAGAAAAAACATCAACCCAAGGGGCGTCTCAGAGAAGCGTCTAGGCCAGGACAGAAGTAGGTGCGGGTCGATTCACAAGGAACCAATCAGTAATCTCAAACAAGGAATAGATATGGGTTTGAACCTCAGGGGGCAGAATGTTGATATAGGGTTGCCATTTATACAGGTCCACTGGAATACACACATGCAGGAGCCTGCAACCTCCATTATCTTTTACAGATCACTAACTCCATTGTAAAATATATATATATATTTTGTTACTTTTCTTGTTCACTGTAAGAAGGATGCTCCACATCTAACAAATCTAATACACGTATAGGTTGCATAGGGCCAGATCCAGGACTTGCAATCATAATGCTGATCATGCAGAATCTGTTTTCTACCCGATCAGATTGCCAGATGCAAGGTGTGCATCAGTTTCGTACGTACTATTTAAGGCCTGGTGGGAAGGGGGAAGCATTTAAATCACACAGTATGAGCTATATAGCATAGGGGGGGGTGCATTGAGAAGTTATACTCAATATCGTAATTTAGGTATGGAGACATTTATATTGAGGGCGCAGCAAGCGACTTGCCGAGGACCTCAGCTAATATTTACTATAAATTCTCACTTGTCTGATGTCCCACAAAGAGGTCAGAAGGTACCATGTTGGGCAGCACCTTTGGACAAGAACATCCAGTCTAATGCACATGTGCCTGGACCATTCAATCATAGAAGTGCGTCTGCTGCCGGAAAGGTAAGTATATGTATGTGAAAGGTAAGTATATGTAAGTGAATTTGTATTTTTTTATTCCAATGTTTTTATTTTTTAAACGCTTCCAGCAATCTCACCTTACAAACCCCTCTTCTCATTCCCCTTATAGCAGCTATTGGTGAGAAAAGGCCGGGATATGCGGGGGAATGCTGGAAACTTTTTAAATGTAACAGTGGCCTGGCCTGCATTTATTAGAGCGGGTCAGCAATCATCAAATCATATATTGGCATGGTAAATATTAAACTGTATATTCGGCCCATAAAGTCCGTTATTACATAAAAACAGACTTTATCGTCCGAATTTACACAGAACGGGGCTTAGTAAATTGAGCCCTTACTACCTACAGAAAAATCTTATCTCTGGATCGGGTCATGATTCCACATATACATGCAATGTCTTTAATATGTGACTGGTATACACAAATTATCTTTATTCATGTGTTTTCTCTCCGCAGACAGGTGAAAGACAGCTTCTTGCAACAACTTACCTACCAAATGTTTGCAGGCAGCGTCGGCTTTTTCACCTGAAAACCGCGCATCTTGAAATGTAAGAGCCGCGCACACCTTGCTAGTTTCCGCTTTGATCCTCGTCTTGCTGAGCTCTCCGGTCTGCTCCTGCAGTGCTTTTCTCAGTGCTGAAAGACAGGTCTGTTAGGATCTAGCAGTCAGCGTACAGCGATGAATGACTAGGAGATGGAGTAGGACAGTGCATACCTTTAACAGTCGCTAAGCAGGTTTCACAATACATTCCTGAGGTGAGGAAAACAAACAACCATTAGTTTACATCTATAGTCTCTAATCCTAATTTGGCAGTACTACATTGTATATACAAAAGGCAATTATTAATCTAATATTAGGTTCTATGTGAACTAGTTCCTGCTTTTACATTGCACAAACCTAATGCAATTATTAAAGTCCCAAATATTTGAATACAACGTCAATTATTTTTCATTGTTCGTATTGTAAGGGCGCATTATTGGTGGGCTTCTTAGAGTTACACAAAACATGCATTTTGTGAGTACACAACAGATTTCTGCTGTGAGGGTCATTTATCTGTTGATTGGAAAGATTATCTTTCTGGTGTGTACCCAGCTTAAATGTCAGAAAAGGGGTTTCCTCCTGTTTTTCACAACTAGCTGGACGGCTTTATATACTTCCTCCTGTAGATGTGTGTCTGGCGTTATGTTTAAGCAATGACTGTGTCATACCAAGGTTGTGCTCAGGATGTAAAATAATACGCCAACATCAATGGATAAGCAGTATCAAGGTTAGATTGTCTATTCCGTCAGTGCTAAATATGGGTTTATAGCTGTAGGAACTGGGTCAGGTTAACCTTAATGCAGATATCGCTGGAGAAGCAACACAAAAATGCAAATGACCTGTACTGCCCTGACATATTATATAGACTACAACTGAATCCAATAACATGAGGTACTAGTGACCCACTACATGTATAAAGATGCACAGATACCCCGTTCACACAGAGGGCTATTACCTGGGTAATTCAGCCAACTTCCCGGGTTAAATGAACTACCCGGGTAGTGTTCTTTGTGTGAACAGCTAAAATTACTACTAACTACCCTGGTTCTGTGTGAACGGTGTTGAACAGGGTAGTTAGTGAATTACCAGGGTAATTCAGCACTGTGAACAGGGTTAATTACCAGGGTAATTCGGATCCACAGCTAACAACCCTGCTCATTAAAAACAGATTTACCAGGGTAGTCTGTGTGAACAGGGTAAGAGACTGATTTTACTGATCAGTCTGCTCCACTTCATACCCCGTTCACACAGACTACCCTGGTAAATCTGTTTTTAATGAGCAGGGTTGTTAGCTGTGGATCCAAATTACCCTGGTAATTAACCCTGTTCACAGTGCTGAATTACCCTGGTAATTCACTAACTACCCTGGTAAATCACAAACTACCCTGGTCAACACTGTTCACACTGAACCAGGGTAGTTAGTAGTAATTTTAGCGCTGTTCACAATGAGCACACTACCCTGGTAGTTCAGTCAACCAGGGAAGTTGACTGAATTACCCGGGTAATAGCCCTCTGTGTGAACGAGGTATCAGTGACCAAACAATGTAAATGGTTTTACACAATTATTGCAAAGTCTGTCAATAACTTTGTACAGGGATCCATACAGAATTCTGAATCCTGCCAGAAATTACCATCACATAGTTGTGACCTTAAACCAAACATAAATACCTGTATAAAAAATAACCTGTAAAATTCACATTTGCAATTAGTTAATTGTTTTCATTATATTAGAGTAGCATATATCGGCCAGTAAACTGCCATTTGCAGCATTCATTTTGCACCTTTGCCAATTAAAGCAACACATTTTAATATACAGTCAATGTAGTATATTATGTAGTCCTGTCTATGAACAATTATTATGAACTCTTGGGCCAAAATTTACTAAACTGCTGGAGTGGAAAAGTGGGGATTTTTTCCATGACAACCAATCAGAATCAAGCTCCCATTTTACCGGAGAACGTGAGCTTGAATCTGATTGGTTGCTATTGGCAACATCCCCACTTTTCCAATCCAGCAGTCTAGTAAATTTAACCCTAATGTAGTATTTAAATACAACTCTCACTAGTCGCACTACATCCAATGTGTGTTTGCGCATTTTAAAATGTGCTTGCATTCCTCGCTTAGCATGGAAAAAACAACCATTTTCCAGAGTTCTGATTCAGTCCACATGACATTAAGTCCAATATTCAAAATATTGCTCAGTTGCATATAACAGAGCAAAAGGAAACAGAACATAACATGCATTGTCATTGCCAGGCTGCTCACAGGCAAAACTTGTCCATCAGGTCTGCAGTGTAATATATATATATATATATATATATATATATATATATATATATATATATAGATATAGATATATAGCATTGCAAGCCATGGGGGGGGGGTTTATTTTCTATATTTAAAGTATATATATACATATATATGTATATATAGCACCATCATGTTACATACCAATGTACCATATTTTACAAGATTGGGTGTTACAGACTGGTGGGTATGAGAAGGCCCGCTCGCAAGCTGCTTACACTCTATACTGGTCAACTTACTGCGATCCACACCAGACGGAAGTTTATCCTCTGCCCAAACGATCAGCATCAGCAGTGACACAAGCAGCGCCCCGGGAGTTGTCATCGCTGTGTATGGAAGAGTAAAAGAACAATATTGATACAGTCAGTGGCCGAGGTACAGTCGAGTCTATGAGACGACTAAACCAAAGTTAGTGTGTAAGCTCTGATTTCAGAGATAAGTAAACCAACACCACCCGCCTGCTAATTGAACCTCACCATGGAGACATGGCTATAGAAAACAAAAGGCACAGGGAGCATCGGACGGACAAATGGAAGAAGGAACTGGCTTATTGCTCTCTTACAGAATACCCGTCCACATAAGACTTATAATGACATAAACAACTTGCGCTTATTCTGTATAACTTTAATAAACTATTGATGGTGACTGCATGGGTGTATCACAATTTCAGTACCCAGAACCATCACATGAGAATATAACGCTTCTGTAATAATTTAAGATTCCGTACACACATGCAAAAAGATTGCACAATGTATACGCCTATCCAACTTTTTTTTTAGAAAGTTCTTCCAGGTCCCAATGCGACAGATTCAGATCTTTAGGCACTTATGACTATAGCTGGCCATACACTATAAGATAAATTGTTCCAATTGTAAGATTTTTTCAAGAGTGGGCAAAACCATGTTGAATTGCAGGGAGGCAAATTAAATTAATTGCAATCAGTATTAAGCTGGCCATACACTATAAGATAAATTGTTCCAAT
>JABWIB010000523.1:69951-85161 GCA_016617825.1 Platyplectrum ornatum | reverse complement strand
AATGACAGGACAAGGGATGTAGCCGCTGTGTCCGTGCGGAGGATATGAACCCCTGTGGCTGCAGGACCTTCCATTTCTAGGTTTGCTGTGTGTTCCCTCAGCGCTGTGCATGATGTGATTTATTATTTCTTTTTCCTGCTTCTTTTCCCTACGCTTGATCCCGGCAAGTTATTAATAGTTGGATGGTCTATTATTGCTTCTGCCGTATGCTGCATAGCCTGTGCTGGCTAAAAGCTCCAGTGCTGTGCATTTCTCCAGGCCTGGGTGTCCATGGGTAGCAAAGGCAGTTTCTGTTCTCCGTAACGTGCGTCTTAACTTGTGACAGGTGTGTGTGTCTGTAGCGGACTGGCGCGTGAAGGGTTATTTGTGTATTCTGTATAGGAAACGTGTTATTTTGCAGATATAGTTTTTTATGACTGTTTGGGATTGCGTTACCTTTGGTTTATATTGCTGCGTTTACAGTGTCTGATACAAAGGTGTCTTTCTATTGATTTCATATTTTCTACGTTTAGAGCTGAGCGTAGCAATTTAGTCTCTATCTACTTCAATCAAAGTAACCGCCTCTCCCACCTTGTCAGGTAACCCAAGCGCTCCCCTCCCTGCTGCACAGCATGGGGAGGAACTCCTACAGGTGTCTCTCGAAGGGTTAAAGCGCCACAGCCGGCAGCTGCGTCCAGTCAATACAGTTGTTGTACCTCGTGCTGTCCGCATAATGGTGTCCTTGTGTCTGGCACATGTGTCGCGGGATGGCAGCATGTGCCATGAAGCCTGCTCCGTATACCCGCCAGAGCAGATGTCGCAAGTGCCAGGCCGAGCTTTTCAAATGCCCATTGATTCCTCCCCCCTGCTGCGAGCAATTACTTTTACTCCGCGCCTCCTGGAGTGGATGTTGTCACTAAGTCTCCCGTCCTAATTGTGTAAGTCTCTTGCACTGATTAACCCTTTTTAGGGCTCAGCGGCCGTGCTGGCAAAAGTTAGCGGCGTTTAGTGCAGCGGATGGCGGCTTTAGGAGTGGAGTTAGGTTGGCACTGGTTAGCGCCGCAGGGATTAGCAATACTGGCGCCCTCAGCCAGCTATGGAAACACTGAATGTACAAGCCCCGACACTAAGGATGTGTTATATTCTCCATAGATACTAATAGTTTCCAGCAGTCGGATGGAATGATGAATATGCTCCAGATTGGATTTTATGTTACATTATATGTAGTTTTATATGTATTCTGTGGAAATAACCTTCAGACCTGGCTGGTATCTTGTTGGTTACAATACTTGTGCAAGTGATTGTGTTGGGTAGTTTGTAGCATCCTATGACTTCTTCTGCTTGGTTATACATTAATTCACACCTACCTATAAGTTTAGAAACTACTCCATTGTACTTGTCTGTATGGAGATAATCGCTAAGCATTCCCTTTATAGGATATAATCAGAAGTAGAATGATCTTTTGTGTATTCAAATTGGCTTATTTGAATACTTTGTGTAATAAAGGTAAACGAGATTAATGGTCAACCAAAGTTTTCTAACTATGGCTTTTGTATTGTCTGACAATGACTGACCCCGTGCACCCAGGGAACTCCTTTGCAGGGTTGCCAATTCCGCTTATTATAAGCGGAATTGGGCTTGTTTTTGGGCTTATTAGGATTCGGTTGGGCTTGTTTTTGACTCATCGGTTGCTTGTTTTTTATTTCAGAGTTGGCAACACTGCTCCTTTGGTAGATGAGTATTAGTCTGCATGTGGCTACTTGTGACTTATACTTGAGGTCATTCGGCTGCATGTAGGGACAAGAAGAGAATGCCTGGGTGGGTGCAGTGTCATTTCCCTGTGCCTGTCATGTTCTTGTCATAAAACTACACCATGTTGTAATGAATTAGTTTCACTGCTGCCCAGTGTGTTGAAAGGCTTATACCCAAAGCCATGCAATACTGGCTGTCCCTATCCCCCAATGGTGGGTATTCTCTAAACCAGGGGTAGGCAACCTGTGGCTCTCCAGGTGTTGTCAAACTACAAGTCCCAGCATGCTTTAAGTGTTGCTGCAACCAATTCAAAGATCAGCAGCATCCATTTATATAAATGATCCCCAAAGTCCCACCCCCTGGATGTTTTTTGCTGTTGATGGGTGGGGTTTGACTTCATCAAACCCCGCCCATCATAGTAACAATTGGGGCTGAGGCGGTGATTTACTTCCCTGAAGATTTGCCTATTCTCCCTGGTTACCAGGAGATCGGCCCATAATTCCGGGACATTCCGGGAGAGTCGCCAACCCTGGTCTGTCTATTAGAGACCCATCCTAACAGTGACAAGTGGTTGTAATACCCTGAGATAGACCTGTAACGCCGCAGTCTTGCTGGGATACTAATGGCAAAATAGCCGCGGGAAGAGCATGAGCGCTGCACCATGTTCTCGTGTTTACAAGACATGATTTCTGGCAGGTGTTTGGGGTGTTCGTTTGGCTCTGACGCTGTGGTTCTGGTCCAGGCTCCGTGGTGGTGATCATCTCCATACAACTTTTCCATTGCACCTGCACAAACACACGTGCCATTATTTCCATCCAGACCCAACCACTACATGGTCAGTGCAGTCCTGTCATAACAATGTTTCATTGCTGCGTCCTACTTTTTTTATATTTTCTTAAGGAATCTGATCCAGTTATAAACCTAGATGCAAAGTTCACCCGTTATTGTGTTTTATGGCCACTTTTCCCCTCCTGGCACCTAAAGGATAGCTGTATATCTGCATTCTATGGAGAAGTGTTGAATATGGAAATATAATACACAGATGATGATGGGTTCTAATCTGAGGTATGAGGTAAAGGGTCATCAGTACAGGACATGGCTGTGCATCCACTCAGGTGGTATATTAATTCAGCTTATGTCCTCTGCACAGCCCTGTGTCATGAATACCTGTGTCTAATGATAACCTTACCTGGTCACTTTGCTGGTGGTCTGTGGCATGTAGTTT
Organism: Platyplectrum ornatum; assembly: GCA_016617825.1. NCBI lineage: Eukaryota > Metazoa > Chordata > Amphibia > Anura > Limnodynastidae > Platyplectrum > Platyplectrum ornatum. The sequence continues at coordinate 82,205 of JABWIB010000523.1, read as the reverse complement.
CCTCCTTGTAATGGGAATGTTTTTAATTATAATCTAATGGAATCTGGCATGGAAATGGGGTTATTTCTTAAACCATTAAACGTGCTATTCATCTCATTTGTGCTTTTTACTTTAAAATCTTTAAATACGGTAATCTATTCCGGTTTGATAAAGGTCATTTGTGTTGTGATTGTGAGTAGTTGGCTTTGCTGGAATGTAATGTGGAATTTGCTTTTCACCTTGAATCACTTAACATATTTTGCTTTGCAAATGAATGTCTTACATGTTAGTGCAGCGTGCACCTCCGTGGTATACGCTACCCCCCCAAGGATGCTGTCTTCTTGGACCTAGATCACCGGTGGAGCGTGTGTTTACATGTCAGCCGCACCAGCCTGTGGAATGATTGCTATGGTATGGCTAACCAGGTTAACGTAGTAATGGGTATACACCTGCGGTTTCTTGTGTTGCATGCTGCCGTATAGCTAAAGGATGGTTTAACCTGTTACACTCCTTGTGATTTAAACCTAAATTGACTGAACTACGTGTTTTCCTGATAAGACACTGTCTTATTTTTTTTCTGGACAAAAAAAACACCATAGGGCTTATTTTCGGGGTAGGGCTTATTTTATTGACCCGCTTTTAATCCAATCATGGTCCTCAAGTGCTGCTGACATTATGACACCTCATTGTGATTTAGATAGGGCTTAATTCCGGGGAGGGCTTATTTTAGTCAGTTTACTGTAAAATAAGGTAGGGCTTATTATAGGGGAAACACGGTATTAAAATCTGTCTTGGGGTGGGAAGGGGACGCATGGATCAATTCTCTATCGTGCCACACCTCATACGCTAGACATGATCGTGCTGTCTGTGTAGATTAGTAATGGAATAGATGCAGACTTCCACATCCGCGGTGTTCAGAGCTCCATTCGTGGTCATAACACGGATTCTAATCCCAATACGTGTGAGGGTGGTCACTAAATGGCCCCTACCTTTAAATTTGACGCAAAGTCCCCACTTGAAACAGTGCTGCTGCTATTACAATCCCACATAAGGGCTAAACGCTGCTATTACTGTATTACCACACCTCGCAGTCCCATATATTTTATATATCAATGTTAGGATCTGGAGGAATTGGCCATGCTGTAATGTAGATTCTGTGTATCTGGCTCTGTGTGCAGGGGGGGTACACGGTCACTTTTATGTGCAAATGTAGTAATTGGGATATTTCTGTTTTGTTTTAAATCCATTGGCAGCGATGTAGGGGATGAGCCTGTGACTCAGCCTGTGCGCTGGGTGTGTCGTTGTATGCCTTAGAGCCGCATTACACAGGCTTCCCAGCCACATTTGATATTTGGCGTGTTTCATGTGTTAATCTCCTGTGAAGACTTTCAGTTCAGAGGTTTGGTTTTAGTGGTGTCTGTCCTGGGTCTTTGCGTTTTTAAGACATGGCAGATCTGTTCTTTGACAATTGCTACTCGGAGAGGCCTGCCTGGAGCCTGCACTGCAGCTTTTAACCTACCTGCATGCCTGCGACGCTTTCTGAATGTATCGTTTTAATACTATAATGTCTGATCTTTGTGTTTTATTTTTCTCTGTGGAATTTTAACTTGTTGCAGTTTGATATGAGCCCCTGACAATGGATTATTCCCATCTTCATACCTATGCGCCTCCCCAATGTCTGCCAGAAAACACTGGGTACACGTATGCTCTAAGGTGAGACTTGCCGACCGCTCGAGCTCGCTCCATTCCTGTGATCTTAAACTCTGTGTAACATCTGTTCTATGCTTAGAGGATGACTGGGATTAGACTGTCCAGACGAGGCATGTAAGCTGGGTTATAACCGTTCATGCTCTGGAGAGGGTGGAAAATCCTGCACTAAAACCAGGTGGTACAATGTCAGATTACAGTACTGATAGGCAGACTCCCTCTAGGAATGGCATCTAGTAATGCTACAGAGGACCTCAATCTGCTTTCCATGCAGTGCCTGATGCTACTCCACACCATGGGATGTTGTATGTATCCCTGGGGTGCCGGGGAACCGTTCTTGCATCCCGGCCAGGGTACGATTCAGGTTGTTGCAGCTTCATGCGCGAGATTGGAGGAGCAGAGTGCAGTTTTGCTCCTTATACTTAATAAAACAATATGTAACAATAGTAAATTAAAATATAATATGATGGGGCAACATTGAGGTGGAGAGGGGGAGATGATGTATGGGGAGTGGGTGGTAAAGTCATTGGGGAGGTTGAGGTGATGAATCGAAGCACAGTAACTTTGGTTACTGTCACCTCAGCATTAAGTCTAATGTTAATGTTCCTTAACTTGCGTGTGATCCAAAGCTGAAGGGGCAATTCCCGGGTCGCTATTAGTCTAAACCAGGCATGGTCACCCTGTAACTCCAGGTGTTGTGAAACCGACTACCATCTCGTGCAGATGACTTCCGCATTCCAGTCTCTTGGCAAAGCATGATGGGACCTGTAGTCTGACAACATCTGGAGGGTCACACGTTGACCATCAGAAGTCTAAACAGTGCCAACCTGGGTTTTTCCAAACCCTGGTAGCTCGAGATGATTGGCTGTGTAACCAACGTGATTGTATTTTATCGGCAAATCACAGATGACAGCCAGTCACAGCTCGTATGCTGTTGAGTCACAGTTTTTATCAATGACCTACACAGGTTCATTGTGAACAGGGGATAGGTTTTTGCTGGGTGGTAATCTGAATGCAGCATTGAAGTAATAACCTTTCTGGTTTTACATATCTCTTTCACTCGTCTGTACAGTAGATTTACTTTTTTTGTTTGTGTAAACTGTGTTTATTCAAATATACAAAGTAAGAGAAACATCCAATACAAAGTAATAGTTGAGCAAACAGATACAATGACACATGCTGGACGCTCTCTCATCCCTCTCATGTTAACATTGCCGGTCCTTGTAGCTGGCAGGGAGTTTAGTGTCTCTACAACAAATCTCTGCAGTTCATGAGTCAGATGTTTAGTATTTTTTTTTTTTATTTTACTACGACCCCACCCAGCGACTGGGCTAAGCATAAACACTGAGCAAATGTTACTATGTGTGACTACTGTGTTTAACTTGTAGTACTAATTTTAGGCTGGTGTGTAAAGTTTTTAATATCTCTAGGTCATAGGTCTTTTGGTTCTTAGAATTAATGAGGGCGTTTATAAATTGTATAGCACTTTTTCTGTTTTTCCTCTTCAGATCATAAATATGCAATTTTTGTCCCCCATGCGTTGGCCTATTTTTGGTTATTTAGATTTTCTACCCAAGGTTAGGGCCTAAATTGACTGACCTGCGGGATTGGAAAAATGGGATGCTGCCCAATAGAAACTTAAGAGTTTGAATCTGGTTGCTATGGGCAACACCCCCACTTTTCCAATCTCGCAGTTGTAAATGTAGGCCCAGTTGTTAATTTTTACATATCAGACATGCTTAAATATACAACATTTTCCTGTTTCATTTAATTGCACAAAAAATGACTTGTGACAGTGTCAACGTATGCATTCAATCTGTCGCCATTACATTTAAAGGGCAATGCTGACAAGAACTAAAAAGCNAAATAGGCAATGCTAGGGTTAATCATGTAGGCACAGTAACATAATGCACTAATAAACAACAAAATAGAGAATAAAACAGTAAGCTTATTGTGTGGGCAATGAATGACGACCTTCACTTTTTTTCTTATACATTTTACACTGATTAAATTAACTTGTAAAACATATAAATATTACAATAACTCAGACAATACAATAACTGTAGATTCACAAACTCCCAAGAACAATAAGCATGATAGATGGAACGGTTATAGGCACAGGATCAGAAAATGAGATTGTTACAAACAGTATAACAGCCCTCTCACCATTCTCCATTACTCACTACTGATCCAATCCGTTTTTATGTTCTGCTTATAATACAAGTTGTTGATTTTTATGTCTTCCCCGTTCATTCCTTATCTAACCGCTCCAAAGTGTGGCCTCCTCTGGCAAGCAGCGATGCCATCTCTATCTTATGATAGTCTAATACAGTGTTATGAGTCATCACGTCCACTATTAGATAATGTGTAGTAAGCTGTGCAGCATTCAGCAGCTCATGTATACGCTACAAGTGCCATAAAACAGATGCTCTGTGACAACTGGGGCGGACTCTTGTTTTGTCTAGTGTAGCCGTATAATTGCGCCATTGATCTGCGGCTGCTTTGCTTTTCACCTGGTGTCCTAGTGAAAGTGTCAGTCACGCTAGAATGGAACAGCCAGAGGAAATACAGTGTGAACTTTCTATAGGAGTTGTCAAAAAGAGTGTGCCTGAGAAAGCGGATTAGAATTTAATTACAGGATGCACTGTAGCTTGAGTGGTTAGCACTTCTGCATCACAGTATTGAAATCATCAGTTCGAACAATGCCCTGTGTGTGTGTGGATACAAATATTTATAGATTAACATTCTTTAGGCAAATACAAAAAAAATATTGTTAAAAGCAATCTTTATTATAATATAATATTACATTCACTTAAAGAGATATGACCAGCTAAGCCACGATTCCAGTGTAAACTAGCCATTCTCCATGAGCAGGCTTAATGCAGTGTATATAGCTAATGCCGTAATAGTCTGGTATTGTCGTTTCTGTGAGTCCTCCAGTGTTTTGCACCTTGCTGTTGACAGTGTGTATAAGAAGTCTCTGGTTTCTCACCCTTTTCAGCTCCAGCTATTCATCGGCTGCGCTAGACTTTGAGAATTTGCATAAATTGGAACCAGTGTTCGATTCTCCAAGGATGTCGCGGCGTAGTCTACGTTTGGCTACTGCCACAACCGGTTTTCCCGATGATCTCCACAATGAAAGCATCAGATCCCAAGCCTCGAAATCTGAAAGTGTTTCCCATGACCGGTCCCTCAACAGGCAAGTTGTAACCACTTTGTGTGTAGTAAGTCTGCTCCATGTAGCAGAGCTATAATAGTGGAGGGTCATTATTTCAGTGTTGTCTTACCAAGACTGTGAATCCACCTGATCTAATGAGGTTCTGCTATTGAAGAAGCACAACGTTGTGCTTTGAGGGGCATTTTGCCAGGGCAGGTTACATGCAAGACATTACTTGGGATATATATGATTCTTGAGTTGGCTAATATGATGGCAGTTTTCAGACACTGTAAACCATAAAATGTAGTTGAAAGGTACTCACAAAACCCCTATTGACATATATAAGTTCACCTTAAATCAAATTACAGATTTAATCGGAGTACTGGGTATAAAGTAAGACCCTATTAAAATTTACAAGTCTTTATTACTTACATATTATTAAAATTAGGACAATATAATAATGAAAAACAAAAAATGATAGATAAACCCTGGCAACCACTAATACTTATTACCTAATCAGGCGTGGGGAATTTTTTTTAGACCCGGAATTAATAACCATACCAGGAAACCGTTTATAAGTGTGTGGGCCCTCACTGATCCTACCAAGGCCCTGGTATACTTGCTTCCAATATCCCTCGCCTATTAGATTCAGGCTGACCGCCCCGAAAAGGGTGACTCTGACTGGAACATACACACTAAAATGACTAAAATCACCCTATGAAATTACCCTATTTAAACAGTAACAAACTCTGGTCCACCATTTACTTTTGTAAAATACGTTTCTCTCGCTTGTAGTGTCAGAACTCATCACTAAAACTGTCTGGTTTTGAAGAATGCCCAGCAACTTTCTCAAGGGGAGGTAGAATGCGTATTCTAAGGTTGTGCTTGATTTGTGCTGACAGATGCTTCTCTCTCTCCGTTTGTGTTATACCAGGTCTATTAGACAGCAGCACAACAGCAGCAGACTATCGACATCCAGCAGTCGCCATTCTATATCTAGGAAATCCGCTTCCAACACATCGATCCTTAGCAGCTCTCACCTCGGCGATGCCTCCATGTTGTCGTCCGTGTTGGATGACTCTTTAATTGCGGAGCAGACCAAAGTGCATCACTTATGGGGTGAGTGGGCACACAATGGGCGCAATATTCATTAACATAAAATAAACTGACACAAACACTTCCAAAAATCCCCTAACCACAGACTTGAGCAGATATAAAGGTAGAACCCGATATTTGGCCGTTCTGCCTTTAAGACTTTAGATTGTTCTGGGTCAGTGCATCCATTACTTTCCTAGGACTTCTCCAGCAAAATCAAACCACCACTAGGACTTTGCCATAGCTTTCTCATAGCTTTAGTAAGTTATATTGGCGTCTGAACAACAGATGCACACTGCTGAGACATGAGATTGTATTTGAAGTGTGACTTCAATGAGAACCCTCCTAAACCTGGAAGAGCGGGTGGTTGCTCCTAGTGTGTGTAGTGGAGTGCTAGGGGACTATTCACTTTGATTAAGATGCTACAATGGGCGCAGCTATGATTTTTCAGGATTCAGTTGCTCTAGTTGCTTAGCAACCCAGTCAGCATGCTTTTCTTAGTCTCCGAAATATAATTTTGTCTTTTGTATAAGATCTGTTCCCTCATACTGCTGCTGTTTTTGGGCTTTTTAATTTTACATCCCATTACAAAGCGGATTGTAATGCTATCCCTAATCTCTTTCTGCAGGACTTGACGAGGAAGACCTAAAAGGTAAAATGAATGGTTCTGTAAATGTCTGTGAATGGATCATCAGTATGTGAAGGCTAATCCAAATTGCTTCTTCCTTCAGCTGGAGACACTACAGTCATCCAGGCCAATGCAGATTGTCTCACTGCAGAAACGCAGACAACCTTGGTAAATGGCTACACGTGTAATGACTGTAGTATGCTGTCTGATAGGAGTAATGTCCTGACGGCATACTCCGCGTCCAGCGCACCAGCCTTATCCACATACTCCACGACATCAAAAGTCTTCTCCCGTGACAGGAACCAGAAGCACAAGTCAAGTAAGATATTTGTCATATCTGTCTGATAGAGCTGAAACACTGATCATTTCTTTTACCATTGTGCGGCATAAATATTCAGCAGCGTTTTAGCTCAAAGCCACATGCAAAGTATCTCAATCTCCTCCCAGAAGGACGGGAATGTCTGGTCTGTGATAAAACTACGGAGATTTAAATAATTAGATTTTCATATGAGCCATTTATTCCATTTGGCAGGAAAGCGCTGCTGACCTTTGAGTGGTCACCTGCCAGTGGTTCCCTAACCATGTGTGTCATGGGGACATTCATGTCACTGCTTGGATTAACTAAATAAAGGGAAGGTCTATCTGAGAAGCAATCTGGTTAGGAGGGATACATTTACTTACAGTTATGTATAGACTGGGTGAATTTGTGTAGAGAGAAATGATTGTGTACTGCGTTGGGATATTGCGTTTCAGAAGTTGGGAAAGCACCTGGTGTATGGAGTACCTGATGAGTAGCTATGGTGGGGTACTTTGGTTATGCATCCTGGGTGTGGGGGTTTTTTGTTTTGTTTTTTTTTTTTAAAAAAAGGAAAATAAAATGCTTTCTGGAAATATAAAGACCAGATTTAGAGGAATTTGGGGATCTAAAACTGGATTCAGCCTTTCATGCAGGCACAGAATTGCAATCTAAGGACTCATATTTTCTGATTATTTTAATTTTATTTCCTTGTTTGTGATTGGGAGGGATCAGAAGTCTGAATAGTCCCAGGGCCGGTATTAGGTCTGTGGGCACCCTAGGCTAGTCTTAGCTCCGAACACACCAATCCATGGTTTACATAGAAGAGAGGGGGGTGCCACTGTTCTGTAGAGAAGCTGCAGGAGCCTTTCCAGGCAGCAGGTTAATTATTTATCTGCTGGGTTATGATATAACACTGTATGTAAATGCTGGCAGTGGGGAGTGCATTTGCTCTTGCTGAAAAAGGTCCAAAAATGAAATTAAAATCCTCAACCATAGGATAAACCATGTTGAATTGCAGGTGAGGCAAATTGAATTAATTGCAATCAGTATTAAGCTGGCCATACACCAGAAAGATAATCTTTCCAATCAACAGATAAATGACCCTCACAGCAGAAATCTGTTACATGTGTACTCACAAAACATGTAAATTGTGATTTTTTCAAGAGTGGGTAAAACCATGTTGAATTGCAGGGGAGGTAAAATGAATGTCAGTGTTTGCATGCAGGGAGAATACTTTATTGTTGCATGTTGCACACAGATACTGACCAGCGTTACTGTTACACTGTTATTACACTTGTGCTGGAACCAGCATCTGTCACCTGTAGTCCTGATTGCAATTAATTCAATTTACCTCCCCTGCAATTCAACATGGTTTTGCCCACTCTTGAAAAAATCCTTAAATTGACCAATTTATCTTACCGTTACTGACCAGCGTTACTGTTACACTGTTATTAGACTTGTGCTAGGAACCAGCATCTGTCACCTGTAGTCCTGATTGCAATTAATTCAATTTACCTCCCCTGCAATTCAACATGGTTTTGCCCACTCTTGAAAAAATCCTTAAATTGGAACAATTTATCTTACCGTGTGCCCATCTTTACACTGGTCAGTATCTGTGTGCAACATGCAACAATAAAGTATTCTCCATGCATGCAAACACTGACATTCATTTTGTTCCCCCCCGCAATTCACCATGAATTGCCCACTATTGAAAAATATTTCTATTGGGACAATTTATCTTGTAGTGTATGGGCAACTTTTTAGTGTTATATTTGTATGTTATGCTAATGGACACTTAAATTGATACAATTGACACCCTGTAATAAATTAGTCCACAGTTGTGCCCCTAGTTCATTATTCCCCCACCCCCTATTGTTACATGGGCATTATGTAGATGAGGTACTAGACACAAGTGCTTATCTAGCAACACTTGGCTTATGGATGTTTAATGATGATGAAAAGGCTGTTCAAAGCTGTCAAGCTTTATTCAACGCTCATTTAAGACTCGTGTTTTTTTGTTAGGAAATCTTCCTATCTACACACACAAGACAATGGTAGTGGTCCGAAGTGCTTTGTCCTCCCTGACAGCACTGCTTATCAATGTCTATCATATGGTAATGCTGAAGATGGGTTGTGAGCAGAAAGGTACCAACCTCTAATATTGCTGTCTGCCACAGACAATTTCCTCTGGCTTGTGGTGCTTGGAAGATGGGCTTTTCTTATTCACATGACTTTCCTACGTATTTATTATACTTATCCCTTGGTGGTGATAGTTCTGTAACTCGGCATAGTTTCTGGCCCTTTATGTGGTATGTGATATAGTTGAACCATGTTGTAGCACTTTGCAGGTCACTGTAGAAACTGGCTGCTGCATCAGTCTGTAGTTTGTCAGCTCTTGGGTCTACACAAACCTGTCCACAAGCTTGAAAAACAACCACTCTTTCCTCCTCTGTTTCTCTCCCCTCTCAACTTTTGCCTGTCGCTGGTGCACATCGTGGATGGAATGAGTTAATTAAACTGTTCAGTGACCCTGCAAGCATTATACAAATTAGCCTATATTCTGGTCTCCTAGGTGTTATGCAAATCCAGACCTCGACATTTTATTTTATTTAATTTTTTTATTTTTGTTCCCCCTGTGTGTGCGTGTGCATGTTCCAGCTCACTCAAATTTCTGTGGAAGTATGAATGTGAAAGACTATCAAACAGAGGACGGACATCTCCGTATAAATGGAGAATCTCTTTGTAAGTATGGCTCTTATGCATGCCACTTTCCCCCTACAATTTGTGTAATGCCATGTGGTGGAGGCAGCCTCTAGTGCATGTAAGTGATGGCCGTCGCTCAAGATCTCTTTGGTTACACAATAGTAACCGACTCTAACACTTCTGATTTTCATTATTCTTTGTATGTGTAAACTATAACTCATTACTTCTTATAATGACCAACAGGTGATGACTGTAAGGAAACACACACCACTGCCCACATGGCATCCTCACGGGCTAAAAGGGTGACTGGTACCTTGTGGCACATCTTTTCTTACACAGGTTTATGTTGCACATTTTTATTTTCTGTTTTGACTTTGCACTTCTTCACAACTGTCGTCCTCTGTCTTCTCAGTATATGGCTATTAATGACATTACTTTGATTTCCTGCTTGTCATGGAGTGCATAGTTTCAGTATAGCATCTGTGTATTAGACAGAAAACAAATGCTGCGTATTGTACACTACATGTCACTGGGCCGATGATTATGATTTAGTATGGGCTTAGGTTAGTGTGTATGTATATAAAAATCTCAGTGTACTGCAAGTTTATTCTGTAAGTGCCCCTTTGTCCTCAGTTCTTCTTGGGTTTTGTTTTATTACAAGACAAAACAAATTATACCCCTTTACTGTGCAGCATATGGCAAGGACCATTATTACAGGGTGCACAACCTCTGACCCAATAATCACCTCTTTACATCTGCCTGAGGAGCCAATCATGGCTGTGCTGATGCTTTTCGGATGAATATTGGGGATGTTCAGTGTGGGTTTTTTGGATAGTTATTAGACACTGCATTATAGGAGATATTTGCATAGATATAGAGAGATATAGAATGTGCCCATCTGACAGACTGCTGATAATACTTCACATGTACGTATTGCGTTGTAAATTAGACATAGCTCACCCATATCGTGGAGTGCTATATTCTTTCACAAAGAACGCTACCAAAGGCTCGCCCTTCATCCAATGGTAGACACCTCCTAGATCAGGTGACTGAGCGTGGCAATGAGAAATGTCTGCGTTTAGCATACGCAAGTCACGTCTATAGTACGCGGTTGGGGCTACAGGTAGTTCAGCATAGATAGAAAGTACATGTATAAGACTTCTGTGCTCTAACTTTCAGTATCTCGTCACTAACTTTGTAACCTACAGAAGATGCATGTTCTCCAGTTCTCTCATGTGATTCCATTGTCTGTGTTCTAGGTTACTTTTTAATGCAGGCGGTACGCAATGCTGGATCTGCTGGATGGTTTGTATCCAGGAAGATGTTGTCGTTTCTTTGGTTGGCCATTGTATCACCAGGTTATTATTTTGATTTTGCGCATTGGAAAGGGCTGCATTCATTCACTTTTTTTGCCAAAATATTATTTATTGCTCAAACGTCCCCCAGTAACCGTTCAGTGCATGCATGTAAGATGTCTGTGTTTATTGGTGGCCACACTGATCACTCGTGTCACCGGGAGAAGAGTATAATTATCACATGTTTGTCGTCATTATAATTCATGGCTGTACCATCCTTTTTTGTTGTTTGGTAGGTGGGTGCAAGTCTCACTCCCGGTCTTTTGCATGTTAAGGCTTTTATTTATCACGTGTGTTTCTCGGCATGAGCTCTTGGCTTTCGCTCTTGTTTATATAGTGTGTAGTTTGTATAATGGTTCCTCTCCCTCTTGCAGGAAAGGCAGCATCTGGAATTTTTTGGTGGCTAGGCACAGGATGGTACCAGCTTTCCACCCTGGTCTCCTTGATGAATGTCTTTGTCCTGACAAGGTCAGTATACTCTTTTTTTTTTTTTTTTTATCAACTAGGTAATTAGCTCTTTCCCTTCTACCCAAGTATGAAAAGTCTCAAGTTTTTTTTTTTTTTTTTTTTAATCTATAAAAGATACATTCCTTTCTTATTATGGCTTATGCTAAGTTTTGCTAGTTTTCCCTTGATAGTTACATGCTACAGTCTGCATTTTATAGTAAACACTATAACCAAGGAATGTAGTGCTGGTCCCGCTGTGCTCGTTTCTACACATATTTCTTTGCTGGAATTTAAACATATGCTGTTATTTCATTTGTAGATGCATTCCAAAAGCCTTCAGAATACTGCTCTTTCTAATCCCTCTACTACTGCTCCTGGGTAAGTGAGATTAATGTCTCCTATGGAAAGCGCTTACTGCACTTTAATCTCTTGTCTCTTCTAGATGATGAACACTGGTGCCTTATGGATCTGTTAAGCATTTATGGCTTCTTTAGATTGAGGTGCTGTTGCTGTACATTGCCTTAAGCTGGTCACACACTAATAGGACACACAGTAATAGGACGCATTAGCTGATCTTTGTATATGTTTATAACATGGACAGATTTGGCCACAAAATTATCCAGAAGCGCTCCTAACAAACCCTAACCTTAATATTATAATCAATTAACAGACGCTTCCAGTGCTTTTNCTGATTAACTATATGACATCTCCTGTTTTGTTTAGGTCTAGGGATGTGGCTGTGGGGCTACGCTGACAAGAAGGTAACATTTCGTATCCTATTATATAGTACATTATTGCTGACACTGTCACAAAGCACAATTATTTTTGTTTGATCTCATTGAATAATTTCCACTCCTAGCATATTACTATATTAATGGGGTGGGG
>JABWIB010000523.1:50472-65466 GCA_016617825.1 Platyplectrum ornatum | reverse complement strand
AGATGAAGATTCAGTCTTCTGTACATCATTCTCTAACCTCCCTGTTAACCTCTCCACAGCTAATACCAGTCTTTCTACTTATGTTATTATTTCTTGGTCATCTTCATGTAGATGCCATACTCTTGAGTCTTTCCCAGCTGTCCTGCACTCAGTGATAGAATTGGCCCAGCCACAGTGTAATAGTAGCCATTTCTGTAACTTGTTAATCTCACATGGGGCTTGGCTTTGAATTAATGTTTCTCCATATGAGAGCAATTATTCTATCCCCAAGGTAAACATTCAAATCTCTAGGGAAAAGATAATCTCCAGCACCTCCTATTGGAGGTAGCGTTCCTCTAGTCACATTCGTCCCATTAAGGAGCCTTTAAAACATGACTGGAAATGCAAGCCAAGCCAGTAACCAACCACTTCCTTAAGGAAGAGATGCCCATCTACAGACGGCTGTTTCGAGGTGTTTGCCCCTCGCCAGTGTAGAGCAGGGATCTAGATTCATACACCATAATGGTGATCTCCTTAAGGAGATCAACAACTCAGGATTGATGCACACAAATGACTGACATTACATCTGGCCTGTACTTGTGTTTCAGGAGACTGGCCACGTTGATGGTGGTAGAATGCACGAATTGGAGAAGAAACTTGGCGTAGTGACTGACCATCATGATTTGGAAGATTTCAACAAGCTGCGGCTTTTGGTTCTGAATATCCAGGAACAGATCGGACACATGAATCATCCAGATCGACTGTCCACGATAATCACCAGTGTTCTCAATGAGCGGTTTGCCAATATGAAGATGGGAGCACAAGAGAAATCCACGGTGAATACAGCTTCCCTCCAAATCCACAGATGAGATCACTTAACCCTACAGGCCGTTTATTATTGACTACAGGCTTTTACTATTGATAGAAAGTTACTTTAGACTTTTTGTTAGTGTATGTAACCGCCACTATATGTAGTGCTCTATATAATAGTGTACATATCTGAGTGTACACATTTATAATGGAATCTTTCATTCCAGACCGTTATCAGAACTACTATTCAGAACTACTAACTGCTATTAAGAGGAAGAAAGTTTGCTTAAACTCCATTCATTATCTTCTATGCACTATAGAACACAGTTCCATCTATATCCAGTCTTCTCTGCAGGAGGCTGGGGCCACTTTCCTCGAACAGCTTCAATAGCTATAAAACGGGGAGTGACTGAAATAATATAAGCACCGTTCCAGTGTAATAATTTAAGATGTTGTGGGGGGTATTTAAGTCTTGTGACCTCATGTCACAATCTCATAAGGCCCTGCCCATCCTTAACACAATTGGTAAGGAGGGAAGGCAGGACATGCATTAAATCACTGCTTTAAGTCCAAGTGTTGTACATGTACTCCTAGGCCTAAATTTACTAAGCAGTGAGATTGAAAAAGTGGGGTTATTGCCCATAGCAACCAATCAGATTCAAGCTCACCTTCTCCAGTGTGAAAAGAGGGGATGTTGCCTATGATTCAAGCTCTAGTTCATTTTACAATCTCACTGCTTAGTAAATATAAGCTCTCGAGTCAACAACTATAATCTAAATTCTGTAACAATACTAACATTATAGTTTAATGCCTGAAGTACTCTGGAGCCGCTTAGGTTAACTTTATGCCTTTTTTTTTGTCTTAGGATGGTGAAGCTAGCAGTAGCAATCATGAGGACCGCATCTTACACCTGGAAACCATTCTTGGCAAGCTCACAGAGGTATTTATGATCTAAGGATGGGTGGAGGGGGGATGTAACTAGTACAGAAAGTGTTGGCTTTAGCCTTATGTACTGTCCAGCTTCACAAACCCTTGAGTACCTGGGGCTGGATCCAGACTACCGCAACTCATCCAAATACAGGACTTAAATAATGTTGGAATCTGCATAGTGTGAGTTTTCACATTATTAAATCTGTCCTGCATTTGGATGACTTGCAGTAGTCTGGATCCAGCCCCAAGTGCTTAAGTACCAATGAGTTTCATTTGCTGCTGTACTTTGACCTTACAATTGTTTCTCTTTTTATGTATGTCTAGGCCATTGCGGAAGACCGGAAGCGCTCCCAGTTTAATGCCAGGTAATTTACTTTGGATAACATGTCCCATTGTATGGCTTATCCTTTATCTAACAGGCCATTGTACCTGTGTTCCAACAAGGAGTTCATGACTGCTTTTGGCTGCCACTGCCTTAAAACCATGTTCTATAATGCTGTCGCTAGGCAAGGATAATCTATCCAGAATGATAGAAAACAACTCTTACAGTATGTGTTACAGTACATGTTCTTACCACTGAAGAAATACAATAACTGTGGTGCAAGCTTCTCCATACAACAACTGTCTTCATGTTGGCTTTTATCCCCCTTCCCCAAAATCTACTAAGTCGAATGAGTCTGTCATACTCTAGAAAACTGCCCCATTCGTATCTTTATATCTATGTATATATACAGTTTATATGACTAGCAGGGTATGGTGCACAGTCATTGGCTCTATGATACTGACAGGGCAATCAAGACGTCTTCATGTTGATGCAGTGTTTATTATTGCTGCTCTTCCAAAATAGTGATGAAATGAAAGATCATAGTCTGCGGAAGAGAGTTGATATTCTGGCACAAGAGTTTGAAGAATACAAGGCAGCTTTCCTAACAGCGCAGGCGGCAAAGTCTAGCTGTGATCTCCCAGACTGTGTACTTCAGAAGGTGGGTAACTAGGCCATTACTTGTTTCTTAATGATAAATTACAATCCATAGAGGATGGAGAGTATCATTAAATGGGTGTGTTTAATACTAGTCAAATCTGTGAATTCCCCTCTTACCAAATATATGTAGGTGGATGCCCGGGTAAGAGAGTCCATTAATTTGATGTTTAGAAGCCAAGAAAACTTGCCAGAGTCCTTATTGCATTGGATTTCTGCCAATTACGTGAGCAATGCAGACCTAAACTCCACGCTGCAAGAACTGGAACTACGGATCCTGAAGGAGATTACACACCAGGTGTCTATTTCCCAAACGATGCCAACTCGGAAAGTGGTGGAAGGAGCCGTAGCAGGAGGGATATCTGGCATTACTGAGGAGGTGAGGGTCTTTTTTTTTTTTTTTTTTCTTAAATCTAGATCAAGTAAATGCTATGAAACTGATTTGCACAAGATGCTTATGTGGTCAGAAAGAATGCAAAACTGACACAACATTCACTATGCAGTTTATTACAGGCTTCTTCTGTCCAAACAGGAAACATTCACAGCCTTGTTTTTATTTCTAGGAAGCCCATGTTATTGTTAATAATGCTTTGAGGCTGTACTCTCAGGACCGCACTGGCATGGTGGACTATGCTCTGGAATCTGGAGGTAAACTCAGCTGTCTGTGTGTTCAGACCACCTCTGGGGTTTTCCTATTTCAGTTCATAATCAGGAAGTTCATACTTAAGACACTATTTGAACTTCTTATTTGTTTTCTATTCTTATTATATACTTGTATGCATAGGCATTGGAACGGTGGGAGGAGGAACGAGCCCCACCGAATATGAAGGGGGCTTTATCCCTGCTCCCCCCTCCAGAGCGCAGTCAGCTTGTTACAGGCACTGCAGCTCCTATGTAACATCGGGTAAAGCACTAGCGCACTGACAGGCACTTCATCTACTAGAGGGGGGCACCACAAGGAGAGGGAGGGGAATTGGTCTCCCCAAAATAAAATGTTCTGATGTTGCTGCTTGTATGTAACTTTCTATTGGAAACAGCATCTGTAAATGTGTCTCTCTTGTATTGTGGCCCTTTCATATGCAGCATATGAGTGTTTTTGGTTTTTTTTTCTTGATGCTCTCTTTAGGTGGAAGTATACTAGGTACTCGTTGTTCTGAGACCTATGAGACAAGGACAGCCCTTGTGAGCCTCTTTGGTATTCCATTGTGGTATTTGTCTCAGTCTCCTAGAGTGGTGATACAGGTAAGTCTATTGAGACCTTTATATGTAGTTGTATTTCTTTGCTAGTAAGGCTAACATTGAAGTCCACAGTAAGTCACTGACATCTACTAAGTAGGTCAAACATAAGCAACCTTTGGCTTTTATCAGGCCCAAAAAGTGGAGTTATAACGAATACCTGGAAAGGCATAATGGTACTAGATAAAACCTGCTTTCCTGTGAACTTTCCTGTCCATTGTGGCTGTATATAAAGTGACCTTATGCAGTTTGATATAGCCATGAGAAGGTGCAGATACTTCACCTAAACCAGCCATTATAATAAACTCCTGTTAATATATAGTACTGATTATATTAAGATAGTCAAGTGTAGAGTTGGGTTATATATACAGGTCTGTAAATCTCCCAGGCTTGGAGCATGTGGTATTTTATTAGACTATACATCTGTTTTTCAGCCTGACATGTATCCTGGTAACTGCTGGGCGTTCAAAGGAACTCAAGGATACCTAGTTATCAGACTTTCAATGCATATCTTCCCAAACGCTTTCTCACTGGAGCACATTCCCAAGTCTCTGTCTCCTACCGGTAACATCACAAGTGCTCCCAAAGACTTTGCTGTATATGTAAGTAATGTTTACATGAGGTCCATCACTTCAAGCTCTCTCCTGTGTTCTACACAACTGACCTCTATCGTTCTGTCTTTGGAAGGGCTTGGAAAGCGAGTATCAGGAAGCTGGTGTTCTGCTGGTCCAGTCTGTGTACAATGAAGAGGGAGAGCCTCTGCAGACATTTCGTGTCACGGTAAGCACGTCTGTCCTTCTATAGTACAGTCCCTGTCGGGAATTGACATATATTTGCAGTCTTTCCATCCATAAAATAGGAAAGCAATTGTGTGAAGTACGATCATATTGTGTCATACACTCTGGAGGTGTTTTTCCGAACTATTTCCTAACCATTTTAACCTGTGACTTGCATTAAGGTGAACCATACACAGCACAATAAATCTTTAAGTGTTCCCATAAACTACTTCTGCAACAATATGCATACACCAAAAGCGGGGTATATAGAAGAGGAAGGGGGTTGTAGAGCATCATACATGTGCAGTACACTGTTAAGATCTCTGAGCTTATGTACAGTTATGGGTTTAGAAAGACTCCAGTGTGTACCCAGCCAAGTACTTGAGGATTTTTGGTGTTTTAACGTTTTGACCTGGACGCTGTTACTGTAGCTTATAAACATAAGGAAGGAAGGCTGCCAGATGTGCGTAACACAACCAAGCTGTTGTAGTGTGGTGTTGCATTACAGCAGTGTTTCCCAAACCCTGTCCCCAGGCTCTTCTCCTTGTTGGAACATGAGTATTACTCCCTTTACACTCTTATAATAATCCTAAAATAAATGGAATATGCAACTGAAGAGTCAATGTCAGGAAATCTTCTGAATAGCTGAACGTCTCTTGAGAGAACCAATACTGGGTACACACTTGTAGCTCCTGACAAAGGGGTTTAGTAACCTAGGAATTTGTGGAAACAACTGACATAGGGGTCAGTTCAGTCTCACTTCGTGCAGTATTTTCCCCCTTTAGCAAACAGCGTAAGGGAGAAACTTGCGCTTTTTAGCTCATTGAGCCGCATATAGAAAGACGTGAGTATTCAGTCCCATAATAGACATTTAGCATTTTTACTGTTTTCACGCGGGATTGAGTCGGCCCAAAAGCATAGGACAGATCATGTAAACATACTAGCAGATTGTCAGACACTTTGATCTGTTGGTGCAATCAGCCCATCAAGAAGACATCGGCTAGAGACAGATGCCTAATAAAGAGGACCCGAACTTGCCCACACAGGATCTTTTAAATCCCTGGTTTTGACCTTCCCTCTTCTATTTAAGCTAAGCTTGGTCGGGTGTGTCGAACAAGTACATTTTTACATTGTTACACTCTGCCTAGTTATCTGGCCATTAAATGATCAGACTTATTATAGTGTGAATCCAGCATACGTGAAAGGGAAACTGATCTATAAGGAGGCTTTTTACATACCCATAAAGTTTCTCGTGCTGATCTTTCTCCTATGTGCATTTTTCATATTAATGTATCTGATCTATAAAATGATCTTGTTTTGTGCAGGAGGAAAATGAGAAAGCTTTTCAAATTGTGGAGTTACGAATCCTTTCAAACTGGGGCCATACGGATTACACCTGTCTCTACCGCTTCCGAGCTCACGGGACCCCTATGAAATAACAATGAAAAACTCTATGCAATTGTACATTTTACTCGTGTAAATATTGTATACCTGGAACACTGGAACATATCCAGAACACAATGCGTTTTCTAAACTCCAAAACCAGGAACCTTTGTCATATAAACTACTGCCAACCAACAATTTGATATGCACTTAGTTGACGGTATGCTTTGACTTTTTGGGGAGATATATTTTTTTTTTTATTTTCCTTCCCCCCTCTGCAAGCTTGAAACATTGCATGCACATTACTCAGGATTAAAAGTTAGGAGGCTCACTAAGGATTTAATTTCATCTATAGTGAGGTCTGAACTACGAAATGAAATGTTTTACCAGGGCTGTTGAGGATAGCAGGCTAGAGAGTTTGATTGCGGTATATAAAGTAACCAAAGCGTGTTCAATATCCTGTAAAAAATATAAAATAAATAAAAAGCAAAAATAAATAAATAATAAACTGGATCTGCTGGGAAGGAAATGGAAGCATGTACACGCTTTAACCTGGGTTAGTACATACTGCCTTTTTGTCAAATCGAAGACATACAAGTGACAACGCTGCTGTGTTAGTACTTGGGTTTTCTTCAACAGACTTGTGTTTAACTGGTTTGCTACATGGTACCCTGACACTACTGGAGAAGAGCATTCTGGGTAAGCTTCTAAATGCTTTAAACCCAACAACATTGGCTCTTGTTTTTTGTTTTGTTTTTTTAACTCTTCCGTTGCTGTAGATGTTTGCGTCGGTCTCTCTGTAAATGTGTTTTCTTTTCTCTTTTGTGATCATTGTGTTTTTAAGTTATTTTGACAGCTAGCCAAAAAAAACAAATGTCATATATTTTTATGTATATATTTATAGAAAGTATTTTATAACACCAGAGCCCCAATTTTTTTTTTTGGTGCATCCCCTATGTACAGCGCTTTTGGCTCTAAAGATAAATTCTTTTCCTAAACTAACTCCAACGTGCTTATTAAACAGAGTTTATATGTACAGTCTATTGCACACAGCCCAGATGATGAGAAATGTCAGCGACGACTTTATTCATGAGATGTACAGAGATGGCTTATTCAAAAGGACTATTTCATTCTGGATTGGGAGGGGGGATGTAAAGGGACTTATTTTGTCTTTACCACTAATTTATTTTTAAAGATGAGAAATAGGATTGTGCAATGTATTTTTGTAAAGGGTTTTCAAGCGGTTTTGTTTTTTCAGTAAGTGTTTTGCTTTGCTCTATATTGACAAAATATTGAAATGTTTTAAATAAAGAGTTTACTTTGAGTGCATGTAATATTTGAAAAGGTAAATAAACAGCGTACTACTTTTCTGTACTCCGTATTCTATTGCGTGATACACCTGCTTTTGATTTTGGGGCGTCCAGTCCCACACAAGCACTTTTTCCTTCTAGATTTGTTTTAGTTCCAAAGAAATACTGGACTGAGCCAGGACAAAGCATTATAACAATATCATGAGACAAACAGGGTAACAGTGTAACAGCATACAACTGAACCAAACATATATCACAAGCAAAAAGGGAGAAAGCATTACATAAAATTAGGTCCTGGCATGATAGCAGCAACAGAGGAGCAGGATAAATAAAGGCTAGGCATCGAGAACTTAACAAACAAATGGGGTGGGTGGGTAGACGAAACGAGAGAGAGAGGTCGGGAGGGAGAAGTACCAAACGGGTTCTAGCTAGTGTATTATTTGTATAAAGCTGAGTCTTTAAAATGCAGCCAGGGAGACCAGGTTCCAATACACTCAGAGGCTCTATCAGTGGCTGCGGAGGTGATGTCCTCCATGTCCATACAGTAATCAAGTCTAGCGGCCCAATCTTTAATAGAAGGAGGAGTGACAGACTTCCAGCGAACAGGAATTCCCGGCGTCCTCCGATGGAGAACAGAGGGGCATCAACACCACCTATACTCTAACTCCTTTATACTGGGTTTCTTGGATGGTAGTGTTAGAGGAGGAAATCGAGGGAAGTTTAAAGATATGGGCCCACTGTGCAGCACTCAGAGTCCACCCCAGATCTCTCTCGGGCCTGTGTGAAATTCCGGAGGGAGGGCCGAAAGTCTGTTTCCCAGAGTTTACATAATTGGGAAATCAAATATGAGGGGGCCTGAGAGAGACAGAGGTGTTCAAATGAAGTAAGAGCCACTCGCCTGGATCCGGCCACTACAATCTACACTTAGTGCAGCAGCCGGATTAATCTTCCTCACCTGCTGCTCCTCCCAAACTCCCCACTCAAACAAAGCGCTCTCCTCTTCCTCTGCTCCCTCCACACACGTCTTCATTTACACTGCCTCTATGCTAATGACCGCTGGTACCATATAAATAATATTATTAACAAGATCCATTAGCCTCCCTATATTTCAGTTTTATCACAGTATGTAAGAACCAATATTCTACTCTGGAATAATTCTCCAAAAGCATATTCCCTGACTAATATTGGCTATAATGAAGTATTGTTATTTCTTACATGAATATTTAGCCTGGGGAATGATTTAAGAGTGAACATAGTCACCATTACACATTTTGGGCCCTGTCATTCATGATATTTCTTCCTTGTGTTCCCTCTCCGGTACATTTCTTTTTTTTTTTTATATTACACATCTCCCTTCTTACCAACATTGCATATCTCCCACCCTTTCACATAACTTTTCTCTCTTAAGCCTGTGCAGAAGTAAACACAGACAGTAGTCGCACAATGAAATGCGTATGTCATGTCCCTCTCTACACTGCAATGGATTGCAGAAAAGAGACTTTACGTAATTTAAATTCTATGAAAATCTTAAACCAAAGCTTATACTGTGATAAATGAGAGATAACGCAATATGTGTCATGTATGATTTAGTGTATATAGTGTTTTATATGATTTATATGATTTAGTATTTAGAGAGTAAGATTACTGGGAGTAAGATTCACAGTCTCCAGTATGTAAAATGAAACTGAGAGCTTGAATTTGATTGGTTGCTAGGGGCAACATCCCCACTTTTTAATCTCACTGCTTAGTAAATATACCCCGAAAAGTTAAATGTATTTATACTGGGTCATGCACAATTGAGGATGTATGGAAAACCAGTCAGAAAACCCTGGAACATGAGAAAATCTTGACTTGGATCCAGCCCATAATGGTCGTAATGGGAGATTGACACCAACACTCACCTATATAATCATATTATAATATTCAAATTTCAGCAATCAGAAACATTTGCATAATGTCTGTAACAATTAACGGCCCTTGCCTGTTATAAAATCATACAAATTGTCCCAAACAAGATAAAAACTAATGCTAGACCCTGCATGTGTCACATTCGTGAAACTGTTATTTAGGCAATTTGAGGGGTATCACCTTCCTCCAAAGAGTATATAGTACAAGCCAGATCTCTAATATACAAAGGTTGCAGAACAACTGGAGCTCGTATTGGTATGCTATGCCGACGCAAAGATATTGAAGCACAAACAAGTTCCACTAGCTACAATGAAATGATAGCAATGATGTCTTACCATTTAACATGCATAATTGTTATAGCAACACTCATATTCACCAATATTGTCTCTTTCCGTGATGTTACTCTCACTGGAGCAAGACTTACAGAGCGGACTTACAGTGCTGTAGAAATAATGGATAGTTTGTTGCAAAATGTTCTTTCCTCTTCTGTGTTACTGACTGTCTGGAAAGTATAATTAACCCTTCAACTTATACCTTGAAAAAGTCCACTACTTACTGTAGAAACACATTGCTAATTGCTGCATGCACCTAATATCCGAAGACTGAAGTTAGGTTAACTATATTTTCCAGCCAGTTAGTTAACTGTATACACTAGGAAAATGTACACGAACCCCTGCCCTAATTTCTGAGTCAGCTGATCGTACCCCACTTGATTCTTATAAATGTTCCTCACAGCAGGGGATCTGCATGGGATCCAGTCCAATGTCATGAGAAACCTTCGATAACCTGCATCAAACTTTTCCTTGATTTGTTATTGTTAAGTAAAAATCTTTCAAATGTTTCATTAGAAATGATAAGTTTTATTATTGTTCATAACAGAACATTCTAACCAGTGCATGTTACAAAGTGACCACTGAAACCAGTTTTCTTCATTACAACCTTATGTATATCCAATTGTATAGACACATTTATGGGGCCGTTGCAATCTTTTTCACCCGAATGTTTTCTCCATTGCGCTGTTTGCGCACGGGAGAAATTTCACGTCTTTTTAGCTAGCGGCTCATAGAGCCGTGTATAAAAAGACACGAGTATTCAGTGCCATGATAGACGGGAAAAAGCGCTAAGTCTTCACGCGGGATTGAATCGCCGCCTATGTCTGTTATTTAATGCAACTGATGTCCAGCATTCCATTCCCAAGAATTTACAAGGCATGGTCTTCAATAAATCAACATATATTAGTTAAATACAAATTTTAGTCATAGAGCGGATCCAGGAGACCAGTGGAATGGATTAAAAATATTATGTTAGGGTTCTATGGATCTGAATAAGAGCTGGGAGTGGTTTCCAAAGTGTTCCTACGGATGCCATACATCAAGACTGATAAGGAGGTAAGGAGTATCTCATGAAACAGTATAAAAGCGGGATACGGTCCCTGGTTCACTGGGTGGATGCGCAAGTAACCTGACATACGTGTCAAATATGAGAACATGTTTTGAGAGACATCACAAACATTTCTAATAATGGGGTAAACGCATACACAAAAGGTAAACATATGCAAAATATGTTTTTTTTTTTTTTTTTAGGGAGACATGGACCCTCATAAGGAACATCACTGACATTTTATTTTTTATTTTTTAATGGAAACACAGAGAATAGTATCTTGGCGCTCTCCCCACAAGCCCCCTATTTTCCTCCCTGTAATAACAGCTCTTAGAGGGAGAAAAAGGGAGATCAATGCACTAATGCCATCTGAAGATGGTGTTATATTACCAGAATGATAGACTCCGCTACAAGGGTTAATAAACATAATGACTAATAATAAAGAATGCTGCCAGGGGCTCTGGACCTGATTCATTGTTTTTCGCGGTCGCATCCGGGGAGTCTCCCAGACGGAAACCCTGATTTAATGTGATCTAGGAATTGTATATTCATATATTATATAACGTATATTTAATGGAAATTGATCACTAGTATGGCCTAAATGTATAAAGCAGAGAGACTGAAAAGTGAGGATGTTGCCCATAGCAACATGGTATGTAAAATGAAACTGAGATCTTGAATCTGATTGGTTGCTATGGGCAACATCCCCTCTTTTCAGCCTCCCTGCTTAGTAAAGCCCATGTCACCCTATTATCCTGGTATTTATCTTCATAATGTAATAGGATACTGTTAATCTGTGCTGCGTGTATGGCTTTGACCAGTCGTCCTGAGTGAGGTCACATGGAATCTTCCGGAACACCGGCTCGGAACCCCAGGTCCAGAGGGTTCCACCCACGTGACCTCACCAGGCGCAGAATGCAACACTCACAGCATGGAACCCGGGCGATGCCTGGACTCGAACCCGTGTAACCATGCAACACAAGCAAGAGCCAATCAGCTGCCGCATCCCCGAGGACACGTGACGGACCTTTGCGTGACTGCGCTCGGCTTCCGTACGTACAGGAGAGGAACGAGCTTTGCGCCGCTCAGGTGACGTTTCCGAGCCGTCCTCCATGATGGCTGCTGCAATGGCGGAGCAGGAGGGCTCCAAAGGCAGCGCCCGGAATCGTGGTGGGGTGCAGCGGGTCGAGGGGAAGCTGCGGGCCAGCGTGGAGAAGGGAGACTACTACGAGGCTCATCAGATGTACCGCACTCTGTTCTTCAGGTAAGTGACGGCCCGGTGTCCCGCAATTCCCGTAATGTTCCAGAGCTTTCCGAGGCCCATACCCACAGCCGCGCTCATTGGCTCTCCGTGCGGCAAAGAAGGCGTGGCCAGCTGCTTATCGTTTGATTGGCTTAGCAGTGTGTCAATCAGTCAGCAAACTGTCTATTAACCCTTCAGCTGTCAGAAGCTCTTGCTGCTGATTGGCTGCTGTCTTCCAGTTGCTATGGGGCTGTATTGTCATGGCCATCTCTCTCCCCCTGTATCTGTTCTCATGGGGCCTAATGGATGGCAGTGATCATGTTGTATTGAATGCCCTGGGGTCTCTCCCTGCTCCTCCGGGGTCACAGTATGATGTGCTGCAGCATATGGACACCCAGGCAATACGAGTGCATGTGATCTATCCTTTTATAGCTCTATATGAGCCCCATTAGTGCTTAATAATGAGTCCCCACCACTCCTGAGATTACTCCTCACCTCTATGGGAAATAGATACCGTAGGTAGTTACTCATCGTTACCACACCCGGATGCAGACCCTCCAACATGACCCATTCCACCAGGTACATAATACTCCGCTCCTGGGCTTTCAGCTGTCACTCACCTGGTTATAACGAACTAACTGATGTCTGAGTAATGTAACAATGGTGGTTACCATAGTAACTGATTGCTGGAAGTTCCAGAACAGAGTATTTTGTACCTAATGGAATGGGTCATGTTGGAGGGTCTGCCCGGATGTGGTGGCTACTTTGGACCGGTACTGATCCCCTGATCTCCTCGTGTCTACTATATCTGGATAGCTTCCTCTGCATAGGCACATGGGTGTCCAGGCACAGGTTCAATGTGACTGTAAGGATGGGGACGTATCTCCCTATCTGTACATACCTTATGGTTTCTTTTGTGGTTCACTTTGAACCGGTTCTGCTCTGGCCCATATTAAGGGACACCCATGAGCCTGTGCAGGGGATCATTGACTATCCAGGCCTGGAAGACACAAGATCAGATCTCAGGAACCGGAGCAGCGCACAGCCCAAGCTGGCCACCTCGCCCATATCCCACAGCCGGCCCTTAGAGTAGGAAAGTTAAGTGACATCCATGTACCTGTGCAGGGGACCCTAAGCTATCCAGGCATGGAAGCCACAGGGAGATCGGACCTCATGTTGGCAGCAGTGCCAGTCTAAAGCGGCCACCCTATCCGTGTGAAGATAATGAAGCAGCATTCATACTTTGTGGGGCTCCCTTGTCTTCTCTTCTTAGCTTTTATTCTAGAAAGTCTCATGTTTTCTAAGAATGATTTTATGGATACACAGATCACGTCACTGGAGTCCCTCTGTATTATATGTCCTGGTTCGGATTGTTCTGCTGCTCATGTATCATTGCAATAACCCATCCAGTATATACTATTCACCATGAGGAACTTATTGCCCTGTTACGCTATTATTTTGGCCTCGTCATCAGTATAAGGGCAGACTGCCAGAACTACAGGATCTCAGCTCTAACCAGGTTTCCCTGTAGTGACAATCTCATTGTATTCACACAGTGCTCTCCCCTCACACAGACAACGTTATGGTCACTCGGGTTCAGAGCCCTACTTTAATTCCACATACAGGGCTATATGTACGGGCAGCCCAACCCAATCCTCCTGCCTCCCTTCTGGGCAATCTCTTTCCGCTCCCATGATACCTCGCACCACGTATACAACCCTGATTGTATGAATCCCTGCTCTGTACACACACAAATATTCTCTGTGCGGCCCTGTGAATGTGGTTGCTCTATAGAAATGATAGTGATGTAAGGGGACTTATGACTTGTGTTAATGTATTAATAAAATGTATCTACTGTTCCTCTGACTACAGGACACTCGGCTGATCTGATTTTCAGGGGGCAGAGTATATTCTATGTATATTGTAGATCTTGCCTTGTGGGCTGATGTTTATATATAATAGTTTGTACAAGCCAGTGTGGAGCACGTAATCACTCCAGAGAGTGTGTAAACGCACTGTCATTGGTTAGTACAAAGGTTATACCCGTAGTATAATTACTATGATTTACTGATTTACAAGGTGCAATCACCCAATGGCAACAGACTATCATGGCTCAGTAACCATGGCAGTTTGTTTTATATTATTGTGAGAACGCATTATATTAATAGCCGGTGTATGGTGTTTATGCAACCTTCTCTTATTTATTTTTATATATATATATATATATATATATATATATATATCCTGGTTATCAGCCTGTCGATATATATACGTTCTTGGTTAAGGAGTGTCTAATAATGTTTCAGAATCCGAGATGAGCGATGATAGGTTAGTATAGCCATTTACAGGAATACATTGGCCAGAGAGTCTCTACACTACTGGTGGAAACCATCACAGTGCTAGTCCACCACTGCCAGTCCTCTCTAGCACGCACAGTGCAGTGACCTTCGAGAATGAGAATAAACACACAAGAATGTGAACATTCAGTTAATGACTTCCCTTTAATAAACTGGTCTAGCCTGTTTTGGTTGCATTACATGTATATTAATAACCATAACATCCATACACTTATGATAGAAACATAGAAAGTGACGGCAGATAAGAGCCACATGGCCCATCCAGTCTTCTCCATTGTGTATGTAAAACTATACCAACCCAAATTTAATCGCTATTTTGTTTTAGACTCAGAATCCCCTTATATTTATCCCAAGCTGCTTACACTGTTCTGTAGTTTTAGCCTCCACCACTTCTGATGGGAGGCTATTCCACTTATCCACTACCCTTTCAGTAAAGTAATTATTTCACACATTTCCCCTGAACCTACCACCCTCCAGTTTATACGCATGCCCTCGCGTTCTATTACACCTCTTTCTCTGATATATGCCCCCCTCCTCCACCTGGTGACATCCCTTGATATATGTGAAAGCTGCTATCATATCACCCCTCTCCCTTCTCTGCTCCAAGCTGTACATATTTAGTTTCTCTAGTCTTTCTGTATAGTTTTTGTGGGTCATACCATGTACCATTTTGGTGGCTCTTCTTTGCACTTTCTCTAATGTA
>JABWIB010000523.1:35626-49102 GCA_016617825.1 Platyplectrum ornatum | reverse complement strand
AGTGTATGTGTAATTACCCCTATGTATCAAATCCCCAATCTCCCTTAGAATGTAAGCTTGCGGGCAGGGCTCCTCTTCCCCACCCATTCTGTCTGTCTGTCTGTATTCCCTATTGTACGGCGCTGCGGACACTTTGTAGCGCCTAATAAATAAGCTTTAATAATAATAATAAAATAACTGATTGCATTGAATCTATATCTGATATTACAGCGTGAGATCCTTTATACACAGTCCTCCTTCCACTAGTATAATAGTACCAGCTTTATTGTCATCATTTGGCATCCAGGATTTGAGCTGGACATATAACAAAGAGGAAGTTACCATGAACTATCAGCGATGGCTACGCAAAGCACAATATATGGAGAGCCACAGACCTGAACATAGCAGTACAAGGCTCCTGCAGCAGAACAGTTGGGAAGCGATTGTATAGTGCATGTGTTATATTTGCAGATTAAACAAGAATACTTTTAATGATGTTCACATAGTAATAACATTTTATCCATAGTCACAGTGATTTTTATTAGTGATATGAGATAAAAGGCGCTTTTTCATGCTGTGTTTTCCACTATCCTTGCATTCCAGTGATGTGGGAATGTGTTCTCATATTATCTATTGACATATGCTGTATTATATTCTCCTGTAGAAAGTCTCGCCAAATTGTTTAGTTTGATGGATCCAAACTCTCCTGAGCGAGTAGCTTTTGTCTCCCGGGCTCTGAAGTGGTCAACTGGAGGGTCAGGGAAATTAGGGCACCCGAGACTACATCAACTGCTGGCTATCACACTATGGAAAGGTACAATACGCTTCTGTTCTATTCATCATGTCTGTATATAATATAGCCTTTCACCATTTTATATGCATGCTGATGATGGTTAAAGTCAACTAAGTCTGCAACCCCCCTGCATGCTCCAGCAGCATAGGCAAAGCATGATGGGACAGCACTGCAGGTTGCTTATCACTGATTAAAGTGTTTGCTGTGAATGGTTTATGTGGAAATAAAAATGTATTGATGTATTATGTATTTATTAATAGCTGCTTTGGACCAGTACCCCACCTGCCTATATCTACGGGCACACGTTACTATTTTGGCAGATGTATAGTTTCTTTTCTTTTTTATGTTTATTTTGACCTTTTAAGTTTTCTAACTAATCTATCAGTGAAGGCGCAGTTATTTGTCTTTCCGTGGGTTAATAACCTTCACACTGCCACTCGCTGGCTTTATTGTGACTTGCCTGATCTCTGGCCCACTGTGTTGTACATCTGCACTTCCCCTGTCATCGCTGTATGGAAAGATGACCCAGCCACATTGTATTTGTCTTTCTGCTAACGTTGAGCTTTATTGCGGACACTGATGGACCTTCTTCATTTCAGAGCAAAACTACTATGAATCTCGCTATCACTTCCTGCACTCCTCTGATGGAGAAGGCTGCGCTAATATGTTAGTAGAATATTCCTCCAGCCGAGGCTATCGTAGCGAGGTGGACATGTTCGTGGCACAAGCCGTATTGCAGTAAGTCCAGCGACTGTTTCTCTACTGGCCATAATGTGATTTATTGCTGTAATTCCTGGCAGCACCTCAGTGGTCGTCATTAACTACTAAGAATGTTTGTAAGAATGTTTTATAATATAACACACTTCGTGGCCTAAATTTATTAAGTAGTGAGATACTGAAAAGTGGGTATGTTGCCCATAGCAACCAATCCAGATTCTCGCTCACATTCTCCAGTATATAAAAATGAAATTGAGAGCTTGAATCTGATTGGTTGCTATGGGCAACATCCCCACTTTTCAATCTCCCTGCTTGGTAAACTTAGGCCCATGTTAATCGTCAGATCAATGATTCCCGTTAATGATTCCATAATTCTGTACAAAGCCACCTTGTGGACGCGTATGTAATTGCAGCATATTACTGCAGCAGAGGTTCCTGGGATAGCTTGTAGGTGAACCACAAGAAACTAAAGTGTGTACAGGGGCATCATGCAGCTGGAGATTGTTACTGTAGTATTTCAAACCAGATGATCACTTACAAAATGTCAGGGTTTAACCAAGCCCTTGCTGTACAGTTGCCAAACCTCTCGTCTCGTGTACCTGACATACACATAACCCGCCCTGCTGGCTGAAAGCCATACAGTGCATTGCATGTGGTTATCTAGGGTAAACCATTTTGCAGGATTCAGTCTTCTTTGATATCTCTGGTAACTTGGTCTGCAGATTAGATACAGCTTGTTTAAGAAAGAAAATCTGAATATATTATATGTTAATGATCCTAAATGAATCCATAATGTATTTATAAATAGAATAAGAGTTGATATTTGCATACGTGAGTTAAACCATCCTATATATGGAGTTTTCTCCATCTGGGATCATTGTGATTCCTCTAATAATAGCTCAGTGATGCTAAATACAAATCTGAGGAAATGTACTTGGACATGAGGAATGTCACTACATAATGCTGTGCATCTAATGAAATACAGATGATGTCTTACTGTACCACAATTATATGCGTGTGTGTGAGACATGTGCCTTCCTCTGGTGCTGTGATATTCTGAAATGCTCATTCATCTTCTACTTGCAGATTCCTGTGTTTAAAGAACAAGACCAGCGCCTCAGTGGTGTTCACCACATATACAGAGAAGCATCCGTCAATAGAGAAGGGACCTCCATTTGTACAGCCCCTTTTAAACTTCATCTGGTTTCTACTACTGGCTGTAGAGGGGTATGTACCCCTGGATCGCATACAAGCTGCCTATCATTTGCTCTCTGAATTTCCATGCACTTCTGACTCATTTATTATTGTCAATTTGTACTTGGACCAGTGGTCCGGATCTATGGTTTTTTTTAATCTGTTAAACCAATGGTAGGAGCACCCTATGCCATCTTCTCCTACCCTTCCCAGCCCAATTCACCATGGCTGTCACAGTACTCCACACCTTCTCCTTGTATGCTGTTGTGCTGAATATTTCCCCTGTATCTATGGTTAAATACCTGTCTGTGTTTTTTGTTCTAGTGGGAAATTAACTGTATTTACAGTGTTGTGTGAACAGTATCAGCTGTCTTTAAAAAGGGATCCTATGTATAATGAGGTAGGTGGGAAGATGCTGTCACTCTTTATAATCTCCTGTATTATTTATAAACTGAGGACGTATTGAAATGTTTACATCAAGTAAAGGTTTCCTTGTGCACACAGACACACGCCATGATAGGCCTGACTCAGTGACTGGGCACACAGACATACATCATTATAGACCCATTTCAGTGTTTGCACACAGACATATTTCAATATAAGCCTGACTCAGTGACTGGGCACACAGACATACAATAGTATAGATCTATTTCAGTGACTGGGCACAGACATACATCAGTTATAGACCTGACTCAGTG
The DNA here is from genome assembly GCA_016617825.1 of Platyplectrum ornatum. Lineage (NCBI taxonomy): Eukaryota > Metazoa > Chordata > Amphibia > Anura > Limnodynastidae > Platyplectrum > Platyplectrum ornatum. The sequence continues at coordinate 45,721 of JABWIB010000523.1, read as the reverse complement.
ACTGTGTTTCATTTCTATGTTCAGTACCTGGACAGGATAGGACAGATTTTCTTTGGCGTACCACCTCAACAGTCGTCTTCCTATGGGGGTTTATTGGGTGAGTAGAACATTTGATTTTAGTAGCAAATTACTTTATTTTGTTAGTTCTTATGTTTGGTTTTACCTAATGCTGAATCTGGATTTTCATCTCATCTTTACACTAGAGATTATTGTCACTGCATTAATTTTCCTGACAGTCTTACCAATTTTTTTCTGTAGCGGGAAGTTACGATATCTGTGCCACATACTGTTATTGTATGATAATAAAATGTCACTTATGTTTTATTGGCCACTTTCCCTGCCATGCCGAATTACATTGTAAGTGCTGGCAACATGTTATAGGTATTGCCAGCCCTTACATTCTACATAGATTAGGATATTGGCCATCCCACATCTCCCCTATGATCATTGGACCAGATTTCAGCTTTCAGAACTCTGGAATCCAGATCCGTCCTGGGAATACATACAAGAAAAATTTTTTTACCCATCCTAGGGGCCCCTGCTATCATATGGTTGTTCCCATGCAATGTGACAGCCCTAGCACTGGTCTGTCAATGATTACCTTCTATCTGTTTATTCCTAATAAAGGTAACCTGTTGAACAGCCTAATGGGGGGCGGCGACGAAGACGACGACGTGGACGATGGCCAGGAAGACAGCAGTCCCATAGAACTCGATTGATCAGGAGAAGACAATACACATGGAGCTGCATGAATCGGAACAATACAAACCGGAGCTGACACAGACTCCTTTCCACGATCCGAGTCTTTGGAGGGTCTCATGAGCAGCTGCAATGACCCGTCTCCAAGATGGAACAATTAAGTGTTTGCTCTAATAAATGATGTCACAGAGGTAGCGGAATAGCTAGAATGAATGTTGGCAGTCATACCCAGCCTGCTATTTATATTTTTATTCTTTCTATGAATGCCAATCAAGTACATGGTTTTCTTACAACATGGCAGCCAAGCAGATCAACGTAGTCCCCTGCATCTTATGTCCTTCAAGCTGTAACTCCCCCATAGCTTCATGTCCATACTGAGTCCCATGTTACCAACAGGAACCACATAGTATCGTTGAGGATTTGGGGGATAAACTTTTTGTTTGTTTGTTTTTGTGTTTCTTTTTTTGCCCTCCCCACATGTGATTGTCTTGTTTGTTAGCAGCACAACCAATATAAACAGCTCTCTTCACTTATTTAAATACAGTGGACTTTCTTTTAATATGCAGTATTTATTACAGATAAGGTGATTTTGTACATTTCTCCACTCACAGCCGGTCCAATACCCAGATGTGACAGCGGCACTGGAATGATTTTATGTATAAAGGGGGTGAAATGCTGGTTGCCAGTGGATACAACAGAACACAGTGCTACTCAATAAACCATACAATGTATCTTACCACTCGCAAGCAGTAGTTGTTGTTTTGTAGTGGACTGGGCAAGGTATAAGTGGTTGTGAGGGATCTCGTCATGCATAGTATGGTTTGCATGCACTCTTTCCAGCTCACCAGTCCATCCCTCTTGTGTCTTTCAAACAGTGGAAAGCGAAATCCAGCAACAGGATCTTTATGCTAAAAATGCATCTGACATTGTTCCATGCCCAGTATAACTGTGTTGCATCATGCTTTGGGACTGGGTAGTTTGAGAATACCAGGAGAGCCACAGGTTGCCTACCACTGCACCAGAGGATTGCTTTAGTCCAATATACTACCCCCTCTATGCGTCCCAGCATACTTTAACTGCACAGACAGTGCCTGGCAAAGCATGCTGAGACTTGTAGTTTGACAGCACCTGGAGAGCCACAGGTCACCTACCCCTGTGCTTATGCTATGCTGCAGTTTTCTGGCAGTGGTGTGACAGGCTTTCCTCCGTCTGACTTATCCAAACCTGTGCTTACTGATACACAGCATTAAAGACACTGATTTTAGTAGTTTTAATAGAAACCAAGCCGTCTGGCAGCTTAGCAAGGGGACACACATTTAGAAGCCCTGTATACTATACATTTTTATCTGGTCCTACATTATATGATGTCACCTACTCCCAACATAACCCTATGAAAGCTAGGACATAGTATAGTAGCTACACACTACCCAATCATTAATCCGGTCAGTGGCAGAATCGGTCAGTGCACGATGATCGGCCGACCTACATCTACAAACAAGGTGTCATTTTATATTCAGCTTCTAAATCCAGGTAAATGAATGTAATTCAGTCATAGGCGCCATTAAAACTAACCAAGACACACACTTATGACAAAACATGTTCCAAATATAAAAGCAGCCATCAGAGTCTAATGAGATTAATGTAATAATTTATTGATCAGAAATACATTAAGTACCACTATTGGTGACAAACCAGAATTGTTTACATCATAATTAATTGTCATTTACAAACACTAAAGCCCAAAACTTGTTCCACATTCGGGAGTGTTATTCTGAAAGCTGTCCCTAGAGGTATAAACATGCTATATACAAGACAGACACGTTTCAAAATGTATTGTCTAGACGTATGTTAAAAAGCATAAACGTGGACTATTCCCGCGCCGGAGCGTCTCATCTGACACGAGAAAGGGATGAAGCACTGGAAGAGATGGCTATGGCGAGGAGTAGCCGCGCTACTGCGATCAATGTGGAAATAACGAATCGACCATCTCCACTCTGGAATCATGACACATTATGGAAGGTATTGTTGTCTAGTCCAGGCTTGTCCAACCTGTGGCCCAAAAGGTGTTGTAAAACTACAAGTCCCAGCATGCTTTGTCAAGAATAAACTATGTCTATGCAGTTAAAGCATGCTGGGACTTGTAGTTTTGCAACACCTGGTGGGCCACAGCTTGGTCTTATGCGTTCTGGCTTACAAAGTCCATCTGAGCAACTGCTAAAAGCCACAGATACAACTACACTTTGCGATCTGGCTATTATGAATGGCCTGTGTGTCCAATATATAAAAGCCTTACGATTAATTGTTTCCAAGCACTAGGTTTAAAATCAAACCCTCACTACAACATTTAAATGCTCGAAAACCCAATATCAGCAAACAGAACCTTTATCGCCCAATTGGCTACTACTAACAGTTTTAGTTTTGCCAATGGTTTTCCGCAATTATATCACTTATTTACAGGAGCTGCCCCTAGTAGTAGTGTTATGTTGAATTAAAAACAACAATAATAAGAAAATAGGCTAAGGACCCAATAGGCGATCATATACAGGACTGACGGAATAAACGGTGGCTACAGGTTTCTTTGTTGTATATTTATGAAGTAATTAAGCAGGTTGTGTGTTGTGATCTTCCTGGAATGTAACGATACCAGTTATTGTGTAATTCTCCTCCAGGGCCTGATGGAAGGTACAGTATATACATGTGCAGCTAGCGTGTGAGGATGAGCTGCGTGTGTATTTTTATTCTTAAGATGCTGGAAAAGGGATTAAACTTTATATGACACGTTTGAAGGAGATTTGGAAATGATTAGAAAGGTGAATCACAAAGTTTCCGTGTGTGATAAGATTTGCAAATGCACCCAGGGGCTGATCCAGAGTCTGGGACTAACGTTTAAACTGGGAAAACCGAATTAGAGTTGGGAGGTGAAGTTTTGCTAGCTCAAATTTAATTTAGAATTTAAACCTAAAGGTATGCCATACACTTGCCTCCCCTGCAGTTCAATGTTTTGTTTTGTCCAGGTCTAAACTTGCACCTGTTTTACCCTAACTCCTAAACTCTGGATCAGACCCTAGGTGTTTAGAGAACCCACCCTGACCATGTACTACAGTGATTATCGGCCTGATCACCCAATAATTGTATGAACATCCTGTAAACTGCTTTCCAGCTTCCCTTTTTTTGAAGTTGAATAACTAAAACTAAATTAACCGTGAAAAATCCCTTCCCAGATTCTTTAAAAAAAATTGTCAATTTACAATTAAAAGATTTAGAAACCACAATACACATTAAAGACCCCTGGCCCTATTGTGACAGAAGCAGATATGTGTAACTAGAGTAAAGTAAAAAAAAACACTAGGGTGCTTGGAGTTAAATGGCATGTATACTTGTCATTCACCGGCTTAATAAATCACTGATCTATATAAACCTAAATTGTGTCCATATAAGTATCGCATATAGCGCAGTATTACTATGGCAGGTTTGGGGTTTTGTTTAGGATAGCTGCATGGATCTCCTGCCAGGGTTATCGGCCCCAGCAGGAGAGATGAGTGTGGCCGATATCGGGGCCATTCCCTACTGGAAAATCATCCTGTTTATCAAGCAGCCTCCCACTGGGAGCAATAATTGCTGTAGTGTGTGAGAGGAAGGCCTCACACATGTGCGCACTTATGAGTGCAGGAGCCGGCCCTAAGATTCACGCACACTCCCCATGTAAAATGGTGAGATCTGGAATAGACATAGGAATATAAACACACCCGTACTGTATCATATACATAGATTCCCCCTCCTACCCTGTGTACCCAATCTGTACCCAGGCAGCCGTCTGGAAGACTGTGTAAGATATTATATTATTACCCCTGAATCAGTGCTCGAGGTGAGGCGGTATACAGAGGATGTTATATCAGCAAAGCCCTTCCCCTTTATATGCCAACCCCTCCAGGCCCATGATATCAGGAGGCACTTACCTCCTCCGTACCCTCGCTTCTAAATTTCCCTTTCGACCAATACCCTGAATCCTGTGTCGTTGCCCGTGTCACGCGGCTTTTATTTATTTTTCTTTGTCCACTCTCTTTATGTCCTTAAGTTTGTGCCAAGATTCAGTAAAACAGATGGGCTCACAGTCTCCTCCTAGAATCAGGGGTGCGCAGTGATCTCATTGCCTGAGAGGCGTCCAAGTCCTGCGCCTTCAAGAACCCAAAACGATCACCCCCCCCTAGAGAAACAATGACTGAAGAACCGCAGGATACCGTCTTCCACCTGTAAGTACTTGATACATGATTTCTTCCTAATACTACAATCCACTTACATAATATAGAGCTTATACATGGAGCGGCGGCCAGGGTGCACATACTATTCATACGTGGCTTTTTTGTGGTTTTATAGGTAAAGACAATAAATGACAAAGTAAAACATTTTAAAGGTTAGCTCAATAAATTAGCATAATCAAATTTTAGGTCTTAGTTTTAGATGTGGCTAGTTGAAGAGATGTCGCACTGACAGATGTGGACCAGTATTACCTTAGGATAGAATAGAATAAACGAGAAAGGTAATTGGCGGTTGCAGTGTAGATAGTTGCTATGGGCAACACCACTATTGTTGATGAACAGGTTTTTATATAGCACCACCAGGTTACATAGCGCTGTATTCTTTCTTCTCAAGAGCTCTGATTCATTTACACTACAGAGGCCACAGCATATTGTGGCAGATTAATCAGGTAATAATAACATGATAATGGCTAATACTTGCTATAACGACCTGCTGTCCACCAATGAGGATCCAGACAGCGCTAATCTGCCGTCCACCAATCAGGATCCAGACAGCGCTATGACAGTCTCAGCACTATTCTATACCTGGGTGTGTATGACAAAGCTCTTTGCGCAGAAACAAGACATCACAAAGATACATTATCCGGTGCTGAATGGAAACTACTAAAGTAACCAGCCATGAACACAGATACTATAACAAGTGCAATAGTGACAACAGCGCATATGATCAGGCAGATTATCCAGGAAGGACCGAGCACCTGGACCGCATCGCTGCAAGTGTTGTGGAATTAGCCATTGCAATGTACCCTCTATGCTGGGAGTTGTACTCCAAAAGTCTATGGCACAGTCAGCTTAGGGATCCCTGGGGTCCATTCAACTCGGCAAAACAAGCTGTCTCTCTATCGCCCTCTTCAGCACAGCAAAGGAATCACACGTGAAGGCTGAATCTTTCAATGTAGGCGGAATATATCCCGAATCATCATGATGGGCAGTTACATAAAGGCATGCAGGAAACAAGATAAAATGGTCCCGGAGACCCTTTCCAATACATAAAGTATTTGGTTTGTCTCATAGACAGACAAATATACGACACGGCATTCATTCTCCAGCAAAATGCCATGTGAAAAAAAACTTCCAGTAAAGTATCTGATTGGTATCCAAACCCTGTACCTCCTCTATGGAAGAAATGACTACATTAAAAAGTGGATGCTGTTTGATAATGAATATTCCACGATGGATGAAGCCTGATGAGCGACACAGAGACAGGAGATGTTGTCGTGCTTAGTCCACTGATGAACAGCAGCAGCAGCAGGTAGGGGAGACTTGTTTCTGGATCATTCATACTGAGATACCACTGGCATCAAATGTTCCCTTCTCCAGTTACAACAATTTGTAGATGGATTTTCGCTCAGTGGTATGCCTTGTGCACTTGTGTTAGATGACTTGTGGAAACCTTGTGCTACGGTTTATGCTTGAAATGAGCTTCCACTGAAAACAAACAAACAGAAAGCAATAGATATAGTTAAAACATCAATAAGTGGCTTTACCAAATAAAACAACTGATTGGACAAGAATGCCCATCCAATCAGGTGTCGCATTGATCCTGGATGCTGACCTGATCAAATAATAGATCACCATTGTATGTATGGTCTTTCAATAATACAGTCTGGGCTGGGTTAATGACCTGTCATCACCCGACACGCATTGAGAAGCGAGCATAGGACTTAGGAATGGGTGACATTCATCATAATGAAAGGAATCTTATGTCTGGATCGGGCCTATAGAATATAATGTTTTCTAGACCGAGCAGTGTGTAAGCTCACCGGCATATTCTTGGGGAAGCATAGGTTTACTGAGAACCTTCTGGAAGGCTGAGATCCACTCGGATCGGTCCGTGTCGCTTTCACATGTGAACAGAAACTTCCTGTCGGGGGTAGTTATGGTGATGCCATACTGCCAGTGGTTCCCTTGTGTGGAGGCTGGAAGGCCCTCTTCTACCTTGTAGCTGTTCTCTGTGCTCCCGATGAACACTTCTCCTCTGGCGAAGGCATCCTATGACAGCGCCACAATAAAAAACAGCAATACAAGTTATCATTAAAATCTGTTAATGGAGAAAAATTTGAGTTTTAAATAATGAACAGTAACAAGAACTGTACTACTATAGCCAGACGATTTTATGTGAAATAGTGGAAATAACATCATTAAATACATAATGGCATACATACACCAGGATACTGGCACCAAGCCCATTGATTTATTACAATCTTCACGATATAGAAGACACAATTATCCGCAGCTGCTCTTCAACCCCTGACATCTAAACATACATGCTGATAATTCCAGAAGATACCTACTTAAGTCCATTCTTACCAAAGGATCCTTGAAGTACATAAGTCTTCGATCATCCAGGGTGAACCATCGCTTTTTGAAGCCTTCTGTATGCTAAAAATAATAACACCACACATTTCAATCAATACCGTCTGTGCAGAGCTCCATACAATATGTTCTTCTGGTAACTGACACCTTTTGCTGCTATAAATGGAGGATAATGGTGATTAACCTACGCAATGATGAAGCCCAAGATGCACCAAACATAATCATTAAACATAATAATAATAATAATAATAATGTAGCTATGTCATAAAATCATTTTAGATTCACAATGATGCAACAGGGTGACCACACTCTTCCTGCACTTCTGACATTCACCTCTGGAATTGCATAAGACGTGTTTGTGTTTATCTTCCCATGGTCTATGGTTCCAAATCCCTTACCTTTGGACCTGTTTTTTCCATGTAACCCTCTTTGAGAAAGTTCCTTGTCAGCTTTGGCACCAACTGAAAGACAAAACAACTAGTCAGGTTCTGAGAGCCAGAATATTGTCACATGGACATCAGGCACGGTCTCTGGAACTCTTGAGTTTTTCTCTTTCCTGCTGCTTTTAGGGATGTTTTATATATGCAGGTGCAGTTACACTATATGATTTATGCATAGACTAGGGACAATTTAGTCAGCTGCAAAATAACCTACTAGCATGTTTTTGGGATGTAAGAGGAAACCAGAGCACCCAGAGGAAACCACACAGACACAGGGAGAACATAAAAACTTCACACAAGTCCTGTCCTTAGAGCAGTGAGGCAACAGTGCTATCCACTGAGGCTTATTATTAAAGTTTTTAATTGTTCCTATTAAAAGTTATATTTTGTTACAATAGGTGTGCCCTCTTCAGTGGCCAGTGATAAAGGTGTAACGTTTTGCTCCATCTGTAGCACCCAGAAATTCTAACAGATAATGATAGTTAATATTCAGTTATGTGCTTTATCCTAAATGGTCAGTGCAGATTAACCCTTTATCTTTTACTACTGTAAATATGTACTTAGTTTACCACAGTCATCTGTATATGTATGTGTTTGTATGTATGATTTGTCATTAAACAATAGATGTATAGAATGTCACTGGACCCCACAAATCTTAACTTACTACAGTATCATCTGCGCCCGGATAGGCCACTTGTAAGTAGTGGAACCGTGCAGCTCGTATAGCATTGAACCAATCAACGATCTCCTGTAATAAGAAAGAGGGTGTTAGGAAGAAAAGGTTTCAAAACCATATCTACTATGTCTTACCACCCAGTCATGTCTTAATGATTGTAGAAATTGTAAAGCGCTACGTTATCTGATGGCGCTATATAAAAACCTGTTACTAAATAACTAATAATAATAATAACTAATGGCAATAATAATATTATTATTATTATTATTAATAAGATAGAGCTACATTTGTATCCATAAATATATGGGACATTAATGACTCATCAAGTTAAATTTGTCTGTTTGTATGCAATATGACTTTAAACCACTAGGTGGCACCAGTCTACCAGCACCAGAGAAATGACCTTTGTTATTTAGGGAGCTGCTATAGTAACAAGCCAACTCCCCATGGCTACGCCCTAGACAGGTGCATGGCTTATGCCTTGGTTGAGTTATGATATTCATTAGACGTGATATGAAAGGAGAACCTTCATGAGATTCATTAATACTTTCCTCCGACATCAACATAAAAACAGTGGTATAAGCAGTATGATAGCGTTATAAACAAAAGAATACACACAAATAGGATAAATCAGAAGTGGTTAACTCCTCACAAAGTACAAATGTAAGAAAGGATGTAAGAAAAAAATGTAAAGTGTATTAAAATCATGGGTGACTGTCTGCCACTTAACTTCCATTCACAGATTAAGATTAAGACCATAGATTAGGTGTATAGAATCTCTAAATAAGCGTTCTTCTGCAGATCTAATCCACAATGAAACATCAAATAGTATAATGTTAAGAGACACTAGTAATAAGCTCTGTAAAAGTAAAATGCGACCAGCTCAGCAGAATTCAAGTTATTTTACTGCAAATCTTTAGACAAATGGCGAGAATGACAGTCTGATGTACCGTATATATGATAATGTTAATGTAAGTGAATTTCCAGATGCAGAAATGTTGATAATCCATTGAGTAACTATACAATCTTTTCTTAGCAGCACTGCATAGGGGAGGGTATNAAAATATAAATGTTCAATAATTATATAACTAACATAGCATGATTCATATTATTAAGCCTGTGAAGCCTGCAGCTGGATTTGGATCTCCCAGAGGGATTTAAAAATAGTTACAGAAGCATATCTACCTCTTGGTAGGCTCAGGATAGGAGCCACCTGCAGCCATTGGGTTAAACTTATGTAACATCAGGTACAAATGTGTGCACATTATAGGGTGCAGTGTGTGTGTGTGTGTGTGTGTATATATATGTATTATGGGTTGTTGTGTGTTTATATACATGTTTGTGTGATAGATAGAGATAGGGAGACTGCATTATGGGGTGTACTATGTGTGTTAGAGATTAGAGGTAGAGAGAACATATTATGGGATTGTACTCTGTGTGTTAGACATTGAGATAGGGAGAATGTATTATGGGGTGTACTATGTGTGTTAGAGATTAGAGGTACAGAGAACGTATTATGTTGTGTACTATATGTGTTAGAGATTGAGGTAGGGAGACTGCATTATGGGGTGTACTATATGTGTGTTAGAGATTAGAGGTACAGAGAACGCATTATGGGGTGTACTATGTGTGTTAGAGATTAGAGGTA
>JABWIB010000523.1:19775-31613 GCA_016617825.1 Platyplectrum ornatum | reverse complement strand
ATATATATATATATATATATATATATACTGGATGGTATTATTGGGCGAGGGCCCTATCTACCTGGAGGCCGATTAATAAATAGTTTTTCTAGCGGAACTATAAAATGCAGTGCTAGGTCTCTCCTCGGGTGAACAGAGCCAGCTAAAAGACTAAATAAACATCATAGGTATTTGTAATGTTATGTCTATTCTTAAATGAACTGGACATGCTAAGAATAATGTTGGATACACTTGCAGAGTATTAAATCCGGATTTTGCAGGACAGGTAAGTAGTCGCATTGATAATCTACACAATCCAGGCAGCCGTTTCAGATCGTTTTATGTTTTAAGAAATGGGATAATATTATCCCTACTACTCCCATAAGCCCATCACATATAATCGTACGCTCCCTCAGGTGACAGACACAGAACGTTTCTGATATTATTACTATCATATAAAATAAGCCATTAAACTGTCACACTAAAATGTTTAATTAGGAAAAATAAAATACACCTTTATTTCCAAACATGGGCGAAGGCTAAGAACGTGACCATTAAAATCGCTCACCATGACCTACAAGGTGAGGAACCACTGGTAATATTAATTCATGTTAATTAAAGCATGAAGAGCACAGTCACTGGAGGTTTTACACAAAGATCTCTAACATTTAAGATGTTATAAAGAGAGATCCCCGAGGGGAAACAGCAGGGGTGCATGTAAGTGTGTGCAGTGGAGTGGTGTAATTAGATCCAGGGGAGCGGAGAGAGGGTCACTGGGAGACGCGTAATGATCATGCATTGTTAGCGTTTACGAAAACTCGCTGCAGATTGACTGACACATTTGAAGTAATAGGTGTTTCATTATTGCAAATCACTGGTACCAGTTGTAAAAGACAATGGGGCTGATCTATATCTAATAAAGACAGGTGACCTACATAAGCACACAAGTCCCCTATAAGTTACATGAGCAGTACAAGATATTCTGCATCGCAACACGGTCCCCTGATGCTACGTTCTCAGTTACTATACATATAAAATACGGATGATGGGTCGATGGTGGGCATAGATATATATTACATTTTATATTGTCATTATATGACATTGATCTATATTTACTAAGTTGTGAGACTGGAAAGTGGGGATGTTGCTCATGGCAACCAATCAGATTCGAGTTCACATTCTCCAGAGATTAAAATGAAACTGAGAGCTGGAATCTATTGGTTGCTATGGGCAACATCACCACTTTCCAATCTCACCGCTTAGTAAATATACCCCTTAGTGTGGTTATGACCACATACATATAAAGAACACTGACCAACTATCTCTGAGGATTCCAGGGTATCACCTCTTACTTCAGCCAAATAATGTAACATCATCATATAAACAGGGTGTGCGCCTATATTATATAAACCGGATGTCACTTTCCAATGGATATATTACTGTATTACTGCACTGATATAAAGTCATATAAAGAGACATTTTAGGATCAATAGCTTGCCATATCCTTGTTATAACAAATGATAACAGTTTTATTTTTCTACATAGAGATGTAACAGGATTTTATCTTATTTACATTTACGTAGGCGGCATATGACTGGATGACGGGCTCCGTCCCTGCACTTTCTTCTGGTGATTTACAGTTGCGAGGAAATAAATAATGCATAATTCATAATGGGTGACCTCACCGATCAATACTCCCAGGCAGGTTATTAATCAAACGATCAGTTCCTTTCCATGACAAGGGTCGCTGCGGATTCCTACCTACCGGCATGAAGTAATGCAGAAAAGATCTTATTCCATTCTCACATGACCCTCCTGGCACAGAGAAAAACTCGTCCCTATTGACGTAACCCTGTCTCTGCTGGGCAGAGCTGTAAAGCGACCGCAGAGCCATTGGAATTCATGGACGTGCTAGGCAGTGTATCTGTAAACACGCACAGCTTATATTTTACAGGTCTAGCAGAGAGATATAAGAATTTACTACAGTCTGTCCACCTTTGATTGGTGGCAGGAAGACTGGTTCATCATAGTGCACCAACCAATGTGGTAGTGACAAGGATTGTCTGCCCTGACAATCGCACAAACAGTTAAATCTGATTGGAACATGCAAACAGGAGTAAAATCAACACCTGATTATTGGTGGATCATCTTGAAGCATCCTTGTTTCAAACCAAGTTGTGTATCGAAGGAATCAATAAATGTGTAATTCAATTTTAAGTGAAACTTTAAGTGAAATTGGGATATTGTGGGGTGTAGGGGAATTCGATGTATATATATATATATATATATATATATATATATATACATACCGTGTTTCCCCTATAATAAGACCTACCCTGATAATAAGCCCTATCCTATTTTACAGTAAACTGTCTAAAGTAAACCATCCCCCGAAATTAAGCCCTCTCTAAATCACAATGAGGCGTCATAATGTCAGCAGCACAAGATCAGTAAAATAAGCCCTAACCTGATAATAAGCCCTATGGTGTTTATATGTCCTGAAAAAAAAAATAAGACAGTGTCTTATTATCGGGGAAACACGGTATATATATATATATATATATATATATATATATATATTATATATATATATATATATTTATACACACACACATACTACTTGTAACTCTGACAGTGACTTTCTGTCCCACAGTGCACTGAGATTTCAGAGACATACCAGCACCATGGCCAGCTCTAGTCACCTATCAGCATACGTAGTCATAAAGACAATTAATTATGAGAAAAACCTGGAAAGCACCTCCAACTGTATCTGGATCTGCAAGTGCATCCATCTTGCTGTGCATGTCACGTCACCCTGTCCATAAATGTACTAGCCTTGGGTATAAATTTACTAGCCCAAGGAAAGTGACTTAATGGAAGAAGGAGCTCCTATACCTACTTTAGCATTTTGATTTTCCCCATTAGCACACTTCACATTGTGGCTGCTTTTTTGTTTCATAAATGTGTATTCGTAAGTGTTGTTTAATTGCCATACAGCTGTACTATTCACTGTACTGAGAGGAAACATCTACAGTGTACAAGACGGTACACTGTACAAACAGAGAACACCTACACTTTACATTGCAAGAGGTAATGCCTAAAATGTAACCATACTAACCCCCATACTGTACACTCTGCTAAGAGGAAACTACTATACTTTACAACTTATACCGTGTTTCCCCTATAATAGGACCTACCCTGATAATAAGCCCTGTCCAATTTTACAGTAAACTGTCTAAAGTAAGCCCTCCCCCAAAATTAAGCCCTATCTAAATCACAATGAGGTGTCATAATGGGGGCCATATTGGTCAATAAAATGAGCCCTACCCCAAAATAAGCCCTATGGTGTTTTTTTGTCCTGGAAAAAAATCTTATTATCTGGGAAACACGGTACTAATATGGATTACATATACTGTACACTGTACAAAGATGGAGAGTCTATAATGTACATTGTGCTTACTAACACACACTGTCAGAAATGTCATTTCTCAAGCACAGTACAAAAACAGCTATTTTAATATCTCCACAATACATTATAATATATTTTATATAAACGATATTAAATAGAAAATAGATGGTAGTAAATTCTTGGCTGAATAAGGATGTTCTGTACACGTATCTGGAATAATGGAAGGAACTTCATTTCATCTGTGCTGTAATTGCTCTGAGACACTGATGCTTTCCTTATAAATAATGAGACAATATGGTAATACTTACCGAGTGGCCATCCCTGCTGAGTTTATTTACAAAAAAGAACCAGCTTGATTCATAAATCGCTTTGAGATGATAACTGAATGGATAATGATCACACTCAGGCTCTGTTCAATGATAAGTGGTTATAATAACAGAACTTCAGTTGTGTTATGCAACTTTATACAGTTGCTACATGTTGCGCATTAACTTTAACCCTAGCAATAACTTAAGACAATGGGCTGGATTCAGCTTTTCACTCTCATGACTTACACTCATGAGTTACACTCTCATGGGCAAAACCATGTTGAATTGCAGGGGAGGTAAATTTAATTAGTTGCAATCAGCATAACAGGTGAGAGCTGATGTTTCCTAGCACAAGTGTAATAACAGTGTAACAGTAACGCTGGTCAGTATCTGTGTGCAACATGCAACAATAAAGTATTCTCCCTGCATGCANACACTGACATTNATTTTACCTCCCCTGCAATTCAACATGGTTTTACCCATAAGAGTGTAACTCATGAGTGTAAGTCATGAGAGTGAAAAGCTGAATCCAGCCCAATGTCATTAGAGAAAAAGCACAAATCCCATACTACTCAAACAAATGCAACAATCTAAAATAAATTCACTTGATTGCTACACAGAAGGTGTAGGACTTCCGGGAACTTTCATGGTAGCCGTGGGCCTTTTGAGGGCACCCAGCAGCCCCTTGGGGTGGTGGTCATTACAATGCTGCCTGTATAGAATAGAGGCTACTAGGATGCTCCCCATTGAGTAAAAGTCATTTGGATGCTTTATTTTTATTATCCTATCTATTGAAATTTTGTGCAATACTATATCCTTCTGCTTAAATGTTATACATAATCCCACCCACATTGTATTTATGCACTGATCTTATTAGGGGTCTTTACCCTGTGCTGATCCAGTTTACGTTTCCATAGACCCCACCTATAATGGATCCTTCTCACGTGTTTTTGTTTTCTAGAACCACTTTTAGTTTTCTATCCGGGCACAGATAATGTATCCAAGGGTCGCATGTTACCTGTAGACTATTACAGACCTACCTATATTTGCTTTCAGCTAAACTTAAAAATATATTGAAATCTACTAACAATTAATAAAAAGAGAACTGCTGAAAAGTATTGTTAGGTTATTGTGGTTTTAGCTCATGCAAATATTTGTCCATTATGAAATGATAAGTCTTGTTAGATCACTGTCTAACCTCCCATTCAATTACATCTCACTCCCTCATATAAGACTTCTCCCATGCTGACCTTATTCTCTGAAACAATCTTCTGCATGTCTCGCCATGGCACTGGGCTTATCCTGAAATCATGCTAATATGCTTTCGCGATATGCTGTCAGTAACTCTGATAAGTTGCAGCTCCAGCAGTAACAACTAGGTGGCGCATCAATGCAGAAGATAAGCATTGTCAATGGAAGGTCAGCCTGCAAACCATTAGTTCAGCCTTTTGACACATTTCACGTAATATACATGTGGCACAGCGAGCCATCCATACCCCGACATGACGGCATTTTAGTAACATGATAACATGTCCCATCTGTAATTGATTGCAATAATGTTCTACTCAGTTGCACTGCTATGAACAATATGGAGAAACCTGAGGAGCGACATCCTATGTATGTTATCTTGTTATTATAATCTACTTGTAGACAGCCTTTATCTTGAATAAAAAATAAAGCGTTAAGCATTACTCTCTTAATATTCCCCTGAGCCCTTAATCTGCTGACACTTTGAAGAGATGAAAATAAATGAGGCTTTTGATCCCTTTGATGTGTTATAAGAATTTGTTGACGCTTCAGCCACTAAGTTGATCGATAAAGATGTCCAACACATGAGCATGTCAGGCAGAAAACCTCAAAGCCTGTGGAGCACAGAGACCTGACGCCGTTCTTCCTGCAAATCCCAAATCTGCTTCAATATGCTGACCAGGGATTATACGGCAAACATGCAAAATTTATAAATATCATGTTACAAATATCTGGAAAGTTCACGCCAGCATCTGAGCGCGTTCTGCATTTATTTATAGAGCAGAGGAACGTCTACAACGTGAGCTTAATGATAATAAACTTGGACCAGATCCAGACTTGGGAGTTTTACGCTATTTGGGAAAAGAATATGGCTACATTTAGCGAGCATGCATGTGCAATCATATGGATCACATATCTGGATTCTCAGGGGTTCAATGTTGAAAGCAGTGCGGAAGTCAGGCAAACCTCCTAGATTGGATAGATTGGAGAACGTATAACCGAGTTCTTCCGAAGATCTGGTCCACAGTCTTTTTACATATTTATTAACTATCACTTTAAGCATAAGATATCATTTGGAACATGAACTGCTGCTATCAGTAATAACATTTGACCCATCTTGATCCATCTGGGGTCCACTGTGTGTGAACACACCAGTATGTAGGACAGCCCTTGTAGGGTGTGAGAAGAGAGAACTGTGTCCCAATGAGAGCAAGAGATCAGATTCCAGCTCTACAATATTGTACTGGATCCAGACTTTACGTACTATTACGTACTTACGAGCGAGTGGGCAAAACCATGTTGAATTGCAGGGGAGTTAAATTTCACCAGTTACAAACAGTATTAGAGTTGAGAGATGATGTTTCCAGCCCAAGTCTAATAACTGTTAAACAGTAACACTGGTCAGCATCTGTGTGCAACATGCAAAAGTATTCTCCCTGCATGCAAACACTGACATTCATTTTACCTCCCCTGCAATTCAACATGATTTTGGTCACTTGCTCGTAAGTTCAGTAGAACACAAGTCTAAATATGGTCCATTGTGTGTAGTTACAGAGTTAATAAAAGTGATTTAAACCATTCCATACATTTCCATATATGGTTTGGTTGTAATTCCTTTACTACTGAACAAGGCATTATACTGTCACAGCTTACATCTTACGAGTGCACAGTAAGTTAAGAGCTATTCATGAATCTGATCTTTCCGCAGGGAAAGGGTTAATCCAGGTCTGCTCCCCGGCCGGCTTTGGATTTTGATGCCCATCTTTAAAGCAGCCTCGTTACCACCAGCATCACTCTCGCAGCAGCTGCCACATCCTGCCAGCGTGTGCACAGACCGTATCATCAATATTTAACATTATGAGCGGAGCTCTTATCCTCATCTTCTGCAACCCCTTCATTCACACAGCGCACTGACAGCTGACCTACTTTGTACCATGGTCTATTAACCCATCACGCTTACCTGAAACATAACGTACAGAACACAAAATACCTTTTACACATAGGACAGGAGTAATGGGGCAGGTATGCATGCCCCCATTACTCACCACTTGGTTGGGTCTATTCCATTACTATCATCTTGTTACATACTGTTTTGTATTCTGTACTGGTTTCTTCCATACATCAAGTCAAATATATTAATAAATATATATATATATATATATTAAAACCCCAATAATTATGTACATCACTATTCAATCTGTATAGAGGTCACACACAGAGGACATAGCACATACATTAAGGTGGTAAATACACATTCAGTCATACCGCGTTCATACTGGCGACCTAGCAATTACCCAGTGTTTTAATGCCAGGCTGACATCTTCAACACCTGTTCACACTGAAACAGTGACCCGGTTGTAAGTATCCTTAGTTTTTTTTTTACTGTTTTTTAAAGCCCTATTCTATTCCCCTGAAAGACCCAGGACGGACCCTGGTCGCCTGTTCACACTGCAGGTCCAACCTGGGAATAATCTTTCTCTTCCCCCATGTTCAAATGCTATGATATTTGAATGTGTTACTGTTCACACTACCACGAAAAATTTGACTGAATAACCCAGGATTTCGTGGCAGTGTGAACAGGGTATTATAGATACAGAGCTGTATGATGAAAGCTCAGACATAAATATAGCCCAAAATAATAGGAAACACAAATCTACAGAAATAGTTATCAGCCTTTATTGTATGCAAACTTCATAAACTCTCCTGAATGTCATCAAAGAGCCGAGGAATCAGTTGTGGGAGAGAGGTGGCAGAGCTGCTCCGCTTGTCAGCAGCTCCAAATGTTCTAAGGACTTTGGCAAATAAATAAAGACTGTCAATCCGAGAAGCCCGGGCTGTCAGGAGCGATATTATCACAGGCTTGTTTGAATACTTAATTACTCTGGGTAAGTTCATTTATCAACTCCCTCGGGAGCACCTCTCTTTGATTCATGATTGGCAGTGGAACTTTTAATTGTTTTTTTGGTAGCAGCAATTAACATTCGCTCAAGAGGGTCAGGTGTCTTTTAAAGAAGTGGGGATGCCTGTCTGGTGCGGACGTGCTGAACCAACCATCTCACATCACACAACTGCACACAATCTTCCTTCATGACACCAGGTGCTGGTGAAGAAAGGGGTCATCAGAGGACTCATTAGAGGGACTGTTCATCTGTTCGTCTTAGAAGCGTCTCAGGGACTCCACGACACACGTACATGGAAAATAGCATCTATGACGTGTTCAGAATTCATGGCAGCAGAATTAGAGGGAAGTAATGTAAAAGTGTTTATATAGCGCCACCAAATTATGTACCGCTTGCTCCAAAAGTTGCAAATCTCAACCTGGACAAAATATGGACCGGATCATAATTTAGTAACAAAAGGGTACATGGACAAACTATGGGCTGGATCATATATTAATAACGATAGGCTACGTGGACAGACTATGGAGCGGATCATGATTTAATAACGATAGGGTACATGGACAAACTATGGAGCGGATCATGATTTAATAACGATAGGGTACTTACTCATGGTCAGTGCAAATGCTCTAATGGTCCACTGTGCGTCAATTTCACGCAGCGACAGCCGTCTACCGAGTGTACCTGCAGCATATTGGAACTTGTAGTTTTGCAACGCCTGGAAAGCCACAGGTTGGCCAGGCTTTCACATGCTTGAGATGCTGAACTTTAATTTAGAGTTGAGCTACCAAACATCCCCTTTGTTTTGATTTTAAATTTGCCTCCCTTGCAATGCATCATGGTTTGGCTCTCCCTGCGGGCTTACAATCTATTATCCATAACTACTAAGGACCGGTCGGAATATTTCCCCTGTACTGGTTCTATATACCACCTGTTAATCCCACTATTACACTTTAAATCAAAGGCTATAGAGCAGTGGTTCCCAATCTGTGGGGCCGATTCAATCCCGCGCGAAGACGGGAAAAAACGCGAAGTGCGCTTTTTCCCGTCTATTACGGGANTGAAANCTCNCGNNNTTTTGTNCNCACCTCTATGAGGTGCGAACGAAAAAACGCAAGATTTTCTGCCTTACGCTATTTGCGTAAGGCAGAAAACTTCGCGCCTAACGGATTGAATCGGCCCCTGTGTGCCTAGGGGTGCTGCGTCTCTCGACACTGTGCCACGTTACTAGTGTTGATTTGTATAGGAGCCACACAACCTGAAGTGTGATTATCTTTATCTAAACAGTTATTACACTTTTCTTACTCAAATACTTGGTATTGCTTGGTAATTATTTTGTCTTAGGGCCGGGGTGCCTTGAAAAAAAATATGGAGACCCTAAGGGTGCCTTGAACTGAGAAAGTTTGGGAACCACTGGTATAGAGTAAGGGGTGGTTCCCAAACAGATATGTGCTAACATGAAGGGAATAAATAAATGGCCTACCACTCTTTTTATTTAGAGACTCTGAAGGTTTGGGGTTATGCTTGATTATACAATTTATGGGACAGAACACAGTGCATTATGACGCCAGGGACGGATTGGCCATCTGGCACTTCTGGCAAATGCCGGATGGGCCACTGGAGTGACGGGCTACTACCACATGCTGCTAGAGAGCTTTAGCCATCCACCAATCAGTGTGCTGACAGCCAATCACTGACTGGCTTCCAGCTAGGAAAATGAGGGGGGTGACTATCAGCTGTCTGATTGGTGGATAGCTCTAGGTGGGCCTGTGTGCATTAAATGCCAGGGCTGCTTTTTAGTCCTGGTCCGGCCCTGCATGGCGCCTTATATGCATAGCCATGATGATGCACTATTCCATGTGCCACATCCCTGCCCACAATGCTGGCCAGCCGGTAAGTGGCCTTTGGGGAGCATGTCCTGTAGTCTGAAATAATTCTACAAGTTTCTTTTCCTGGACAGTAAGAAATACAGTCTGATAAAGGCAGAATATGTATTATCCAATAAATGTATTACAGGTATTCATGACTTTGGCCAGATGGGGTGTAATATTTGTGTTACTTTACAGTACATTTGACACTATCCATTGTACAGCATGGAACCGCACAAAAGAAATTGTATTACATTCTGGGAAAAATGATTATAGTTTCATTAGACAGAAATGCATAGCAGACATGTCCTCTGGGACGGCTCATACTGAAATTTGGAATGAGGCAGCAATATGAAACGTGAAGACACCATTATTGTTAATGCTTTCCATAAATATCTCTTTTACGACTATTTTCTTCCAGTTAATTTTCCCATCCGGTACCTCACTCTCCTGGGGATGAGAGATCTCTCTTCCGATATTATACTTTATAGTTATGGCTCAATATATAAGAACGTTCGCTGCCTACCAACACTGTGTTGAGAAAATTGAATGCTAACACACATTACGGTTTAACAGCAGTACAGGCTTATGCGGATTATCACAGGAATTTCCCTTTAGGTTTTACCGCCATCATTAATCCCTATGACTACCTTATAAAATCTTCTGGAATCCAATGTATAGACATTATCCCTTAATCAATAAAGTAACAAAAATCACAGAGCCGATATGGAGAGAAAACACACTACGGGGTATATTTACTAAGCGGTGAGATTGGAAAGTGGGGAAGTTGCCCATAGCAACCAATCAGATTCAAGCTCTCAGTTTCATTTTACTCAAATCTGATCCCCACTTTTCAATCTCACCGCTTAGTAAATATACCCCTACATGTTATGGACAACAGTTGTTTTCTCTAATACCTTGGGGGGAGGAGGGGGCCACAAAACACATTATTAAAAACCAACAGAATCCCCACCCTTGGGGGTATATTTACTAAGCAGGGAATTTGCTGGGGAATTGAAAAGTCGGGAAGTTGCCTATAGCAACCAATCAGATTGGAGCTTACATTCTCCAGTATGTAAAATGAAACTGAAAGCTCGAATCTGATTGGTTGTTATGGGCAACTTCCCCACTTTTCAATTCCCCAGCAAATTCCCTGCTTAGTAAATATACCCCTTAGTCAAAAGTATCCCTGCAATTGTAGGAACCATGGGCCTAAATTTACTAAACAGGGAGATTGCAGGGAGACTAAAAAGTGGGGATGTTGCCCATAGCAACCAATCAGATTCAAGCTCACATTCTCCAGTATATAAAAAGAAACTGAGAGCTCAAATCTGATTGGTTGCTATGAGCAACATCCCCACTTTTTAATCTCCCTGTTTAGTAAATTTAGGCCATGATATTGATTATATATGAAAGACACAATGGTTTGGATTCAGACTTACGTACTATTAAATTCACAAGCGAGTGGGAAAAAACCATGATGAATTGGGAGGTAAATTTCATTAGTCGCAGTATTGTCAACATTATTATTATTATTTGCAATTTTGTACATATGCTGTTATTTCATTACATGTTATTTTGTCTGACCTGGGGGATTGAACCAATAGTACGGCATGCTGTATGACATTGTGAAAGTAATAATGTCATAACACAGAAGTAACTTTTCACAGCAGAAACGTAATGTGGAGATGTAAATCTGTGTCTGTATGCCCACAAATATGACTTTTCATAGCAGGAAACGGATAAGACAAGATTACGATGTTTTAAATATTTGATTACACTCTATATCGAGCTTTTGCAACTAATTATTTATACTCCTGAGGATCCAATGTTTGTGTTAATGTAATTCAGCTTGTGTAATTCATGGTCTGGTTACTATACTGCGCCCATTAACCTCATCTAGTTTATTTCCAGGACTTGCCTGACATTGCAGTAAACCTATAATTGGAAATACAGATGGATGCAGCTTGTAAATTGCCGGCCAGAGATGTCTCAATGCACAGCGAAGAAAAAACACCCAGAAGCAAACTAACGTGTCCCGAGACCCCCATACTTTGGGCAATGGTTCCATATGTCTGAGGGGCTAGCCTAAAGGTGATCACATATATATATATATATATATATATATA
>JABWIB010000522.1:95921-107937 GCA_016617825.1 Platyplectrum ornatum | reverse complement strand
AGTAATGATGATAAAATGCGAGCTTTCAAGACTACTCAGGTCTCTTCATCAGGCATGATATAAAAATACATCTGAAGAAACACACATATATACATACAACAGGGCAGAGACATTAAAAAAAAAATTAAAACAAAATAACAGGATGAGTTGGATGGTAAATCCTTAATTAGTTTCCAGATAAGAAGTGTGAAAGTTTTATTGTGGCAGGATTGATGTGTAGAGTCCAGAGCCCTGAAGCCCCCACTATCTCTGAATCAGATGCTTTAGATGTTGTAATGGCCATAAAGCCCTGGGAGAGATTCATTCCTGTGTTCAGAATGTGAAAGATTGTCATAAATTTGTATTCCCAGACCCTCCTGTCCCTTTGGGATTTAAAATTGCCTTTTAAAATAATCACTTTTAAATCATCTACACTGTGTCCAGGGCTGCAGAAATGCTTGGCCACAGGTAAATGAGTGTATTTCTCCTTTATTGTGTGTCGGTGGGACACACAATAAATGTCTGATGGGCAGGAACAGATGTGATGATATCTGATGGCCTGGCTGTAAACAATGGACTTTTTAATGTGTTTTGGGTGAAAGCTGTCCTATCTGAGGTATGTGGGCGATCAATGGGTTTGCGATATAGCGATGTCTGTATTGAGTTGTTTTGAATTTTTATAGTCGTATCCAGGAAGTTTATTTCTGTACATGAGTAATTCATTGTTATTCAAAATTTATTGTGGGATGAAACTCATTGATTCTCTCATGGAAATATATAAGTTCCTCCTTAGAGCCAGTCCAGATGATCAACACAGGAATGAACCTCTCCCAGGGCTTTATGGCCATTACAACATCTAAAGCATCTGATCCAGAGATAGTGGGGGCATCAGGGCTCTGGACTCTACACATCAATCCTGCGACAATAAAACTTTCACACTTCTTATCTGGAAACTAATTAAGGATTTACCATCCAACTCATCCTGTTATTCTGTTTAAACATTTTTTTATGTCTCTGTCCTGTTGTGTGTGTATAATGACCCTCATTCCGATTCTGCAATTTTTGCCGATCGTTCAAAATATTGTTATCGTTCATACCTGGTTGTTAACGACACTTTGATCTTTCCCAATCCCCTACTGTTTATCCTTTGAGGGGTCTGATGGCCTAAATTTACTAAGTGAGATTGCAGTGAGATTGAAAAGTGGTGATGTTGCCCATAGCAACCAATCAGATTTGAGTTCACATTCTCCAGAATCTAAAATGAAACTAAGAGCTTGAATCTGATTGGTTGCTATGGGCGACATCCCCGCTTTCAGATCTCACTGCTTAGTAAATATACCCTATTGTGTGTGGGTACAAACAATGTTGTAGTTAACGATTTTAAAGAGGCAGAATTGGTTTACTAATCGAGCCTGTCCTCAATGCCCATGCCTGTAACTAGCAATGTTATTAAAAGCTCTGATCCTTATAATTAGGTTCCACTAAATAATATCCAACTATAATCGGGAGCAACAGATGTGTATAACTTTTTTATTTCTCAATACGGTCTGTGTTGATCTGTCCGCTGTTATTTGATACATTTTTCATTTATCTGTTTTTTTATTACTTTAAAGTAAAATTATTGCAAATAAAAGTATGTATGTACGTACACAGAATGAAGGGGATTACTTAAAATAACATTAATTTCTAGTCTGTTTCTTACTTGCAGGAGTGCATAAAGGTTCACCGGTCCAGGGCAAAGTGTCAACGTTTTTGCAGAGGAATTGCATGGAACATTACAAGCAGCTACTAGAAGCCAATATACTTTAATAGTGACTCCAGGGTAGTACAGTCCTTGTTAGAAACTGTTGTGTACACTCCATTATCTTGTAAACAATAGAAGATGGTCTTTGTGTATTCTTCTACAAATGACCTGCCAGGTAAGCCAATTAAACCAATATAATATTGTATGAGCACCTAAACACCGCCAGCATGGCTGCAAATGTTACTAGGTATCGATGCATCGCAGCATTTTGTGTCTGGTTTTAAGTGGCTCCTCTGGCTGGCAAAACTACAGCTGCTAGTGTTTCAGTTGTTAATAAAAGCTTTAACCTGATGTGTCCCATCTGTGTGATGTGCGGTTTATTCCAAGACTGGTTTTTGTCCCATTCCTCTGGCATCTGTTGTACTCATATGTGTTTCTTTTAATGCAAGCATATCTCCTCCGCCAATGCATGTGTGCTAAAGCACGTAGAAACTCATGTGACAGACACTTACTATACGTTATAAATAGCTGGCTGAAACGAATGCTATAAAATTTTATAAGCTTTAAAATGTTCTAGTCATTAAATGCAACACACACATATTCACACAGCTAATATACATAATCTATCCTTTGTTCCATGTCACTTCATCTCACTTAGTCTCTGCCTCTTGCTTCCTTACACAGTCTCTCTGCTAGCCTGTCTCACACCCTCCCTCAGTCTCCCTCTCTGCCCTGCATTGATTTCCCGCTTGTGCATATTGAATTTCACTTAGTGCTGATCAGTGTTTAAGTTGTCTGAAATCCGCTGCCTTCTCCACGCTCAATACCTTCGATCTCACTAGTTTCTTCTAATAGCCTAACAAGATTGTTCATCCGTGAGAGGCGTGGTGCAAGGTCCAGAACAATCTAATATT
The DNA here is from genome assembly GCA_016617825.1 of Platyplectrum ornatum. NCBI lineage: Eukaryota > Metazoa > Chordata > Amphibia > Anura > Limnodynastidae > Platyplectrum > Platyplectrum ornatum. Next base: position 105,300 of record JABWIB010000522.1, on the reverse strand, counting down.
GATGGAACAGATATCTATCTGTATTGACCACAACACATGGACGCATCTTTGATCGAGCTGACCCGAAGGCCACACACATCATGGACAAGTGCATCCGAGTCTAGACGGCTAAATAGAAATGTGAGGACTTACAGGCATTTCCAGCATGGTTAAAGGGGCCAGTTACCATGCATTAACATTTGTTATATATAACTATCAAGATCAGGGGTTAGGTATAAAGAAATGGACCACATTTAGACTTTGGATATTTCTACATTTTTTTTGCAAAACTAAAGCAATGCAGATGAAAAGCTTTGCCATATGATAAGTCAATGTCCTGTAAATGTGTTTTATGGAGAAATGCCAAAAGGAAGTAACACATGGTTTGGACAGTGCTACAGACCAAAGCTTTCAGCAAGCTCAATAGTTATTCAGATTTTTCTACTTGTACAAAAATTAAGTTGTGTGGTGTTCTGTCTATTTTAGTCACCTGAATAGCAAATATTACTCAGGTCAATTCAAATGGATTAACATGTAGTTCATGTCTGTGTTACAGCTTTCCACTGTAAACTTATACCTCGTTCAGATACCAGCAAATAGCCAGGGTTTTCATTAAATCTCAGTGTTTCATCTCATCGTGATTGATGATGGTCTAAGAAACAGAAGGGGTATGGCTGAAAAGCCAGGTCCAACGTTGCCTTTACACAGTGTTGACCATGGAAACCCCCGGGTCAACACTGGACAGTGTGAATGGCCACGCTGTGTGCACTGGAAATCCTCAGGGTTTGAAAACCAATGCAATCTGAACATGGTGGTATTTTGAAAAGATTTTTATAATGCTTTAGAGAGGTATCACAGAAACAACTGCTAGCTACCTACATTTTATCCTATCGTCAGAGACATCCCCCTGAATGCATGTCCCCAGGCTTCCTATTTGCCCCTGAATGCATGTCCCCAGTCATAATATTTGCCCCTGTATGTATCATCCCCCCAGTCCTATTTCCCCCTGTATGTATGTCCCAAGTCCTTCTATTAATCCCTGAAAGTATGTCTGTCCACAGGCCTCCTATTTGCCCCTTAACGTATGTCCCCCAGTACTTCTGTTTCCCCTGTATGGATGCATTCAGTTCTTCTGTTTCCCCTGTATGCCCCCAAATCAGTGTCTCACGTGTCTCTGCAGTCTTTTGTTAGTCATAGCAGTTGCAAGGCACTGGGACCCATGAAGATCCAGGGGCTCATGGGGTCCCCAGGACTCATGTGGCTCCCGGGACCTGCAGCTGATCGGCTGAGCATATCATCGGGGTCAGGGAGGGTCAAGTGGTGCTGGCTGTAAATCCGCCCAGACCTGACGTGTGCACCTACTAATACAGCCAATATACAAACCAAGATTTCGGAGAACAGCGTGCCCGGCCCTTTAAAGGGAACAGGACCCAAAGAATATTTTTGCACCAGGGCCCACAACTATCTAGTTGAGTACTAGGCTGACAGTTTGTCAGTATATTATGTAGTGCCCCGGATCGGCTACTACCTAGGGAGCTGGGCGACCACATTGATTGCCATTCCCCCAGCCTAATGACTGGCCACCAGTGGCCTATGCCTAGGGCCAACTCTGCCTATAGTACTTGAGCTATAAAGCTACATTATAATATAGGAAGAGCATATACAAGTGTCTTTCAGGAGTTCCCTGTTCCACTTACAGTTTGTGTAAGACAGAGGGTGGTTATGTCCTACCACCTACGCCTGCAACGTTTAAAGTGGGATAGCTAAATTGATTTGCAGTCTATTATCAAAGAGCACCCTTGCCATGAGCTGGACCGTTATATTGCCTTCTCAAGATTTCTTACATGGTCTTATACAATCAAGTTTCATTATATTGCATAGTGCTTCATTATTCTCTGCCTCAGCAGATTGGCAAAATAAAGAATCTACGGCCATAAATTCATTAGACAGTTATGTGTGATGGAGGGACTGTGGGCAGGGGAGGGAGGGAAATTAAATGCAAACCCCGGTTATTAGTGTATTAGAAGGAGGAAAAGTGATAAATATGTCTGACTATAAGAAATCATTGAAAGGAGGCTGCTCATCAGACTTCTCCTGTAAAGTCACACATTATAATATAGTCATATTATACAGTTTATGGTACCCGGTGATTACTGGCTGATAGCATTGTTTATACAGATACTGCACAAAGACAAGTAAATTTTCATTTAATCATGAAACAAGTCTAATATTTTTAATTATTGGGAACAAACTAGCCAACAGAACCCAAAAATACTGCCTCTTCATAATGCCTCAAAATGAGTGATGCTCTTATGTATTCATAAATATGGTGACTGGTTGGTTATTCAGTTATTTACAGCATACAGGAAAACTCACACAATAATGCAAAAACATACTGTCTGTATTATACTCATTGTGTGTTATGTCTGAATTACAAGACTGTGTGTAATTTCCACTAGACTAGATGTACATGTGTATTTCTGAATAGTAACCATTTCTGCACAAAATAAATATGACCCTGACTAATGTGTGGATGCACTGTGGAGTCTCCTAGCTGCGTCATATAGTAATATTGCCTAAACCATTGGTTTACTGGTTTGAAAAGTCCTGTTTCCCCATTGCAAATGATTCAAATGACTTTAGGTAACTTCATTAGTTGGAACTCAGGAGCGTATGTGCATTCCACGAGAGGCAATATTTTCTTCACTCACAAAAGGTAGAGGGATGGAAGCAATCACTGGTATCAGCTGTTATCGCATATGTTTAGAGTAACCTTGCAGGTTGGTGGGAAACTTTGAGAACAATCTCATTTTCTCAGATTTTCACCTCCTCCCAGAAAACATCCAGATATTTAAATCACACAAAAACGCATATTAAACTATTGAGCAGAGTGTACCTTACCCAAACATAGAATGTGCAATATAAATGATGTTGGAATATAGATTGTGATAATTTCATTGTTTTTTGGAATGGAATAAAGTGTAATGTTTTTTACTACCGAAATAACTTAATCTCCAAAGATAGGCCTGTTACACCTTCATCTGTCTCTTGCCCATAGATATCATGGATTATGGCGACTTAGTCACTTCATGGTATTTATTACATAAAACAGATGATAATTACTAACCATGTGTTAACCAGTTTCTGTTAACACGCAATTATATACTCATTTCTATTTGCCTATTATTTATTCTTAATGAGCATTATATAACAATATTAAACATAGGACGTAAAGGATTTGATCAATCAGTTTGCACCTAGCTCCGAGAAGGTAACAATGAAAAGGTTAATTTGCATATTCATTAATATAATAGTCCCAAAAACACAAATACAGTCTACATAATTACTGTACTTCCTGATACTTAAAATACCCATATAGAAAGACTTATTAAACAGGGAGATTGAAAAGTGGGGATGTTGCCCATAGCAACCAGATTCGGGTTCACATTCTCCAGTGTGTAAAATGAAACTGAGAGCTTGAATCTGATTGGCTGCTATATTCTCTTTTTTTTTTATTTGAAACGTTTTTATTAAAGTTTTGGCATACAAAGAAAAAGGAGAAAATATACATGATGATACGACAGGCATGGAGGGTCACATCACAGTTTGGCCGGATTATGGCGACTTTTAATTAGAATTAGGCTACTGCCTTCCCAATAACAGCACACTCATTCACTCTGTTACACACCGTGCATTATTTACATGTACTTGTTGGTTAATATATGCTCTATATCCTGTAAAATGTGCTTGGGACCCACATGAATAAAACTGAAAGCAAATTCATTCTCAATGTTTATTTATTGCACATTTCCTTGCAACTTATACTAAGTTACCAGAGAAAGACAAACTGACCATTGATAAAGAGTCATTTCTTTGCAATCTGTCTTGCTTCAGATTAAATACAAACCATATTTGAGAGTAATTATAATGAGGACAGATTGGCTTAGTTAATAGCACTCTCTATAACCATGTTATTGTACATACGAGTACCTTACATGTCTAAGTAGCCCACCATAGTTTTGGTAAACAGAATCCCTAGCTGCTGGAATCGCTCATTAAACGTTTTATTGTACGATACTCAGAATCCAACAGCCCCCAATGTGCAGGAGCATTTTTATCAGATCAAGCTACATTAAAAGGGTCATGTTATCAATATATTCCCTCTGACAGATGGCTTCATTTATCAGTGCACAAGAAGGAAAGTTACCAATATGAATGCATACACTTGACACAGGCTGGATTAACAATAACCACAGTTCATTACAGATAACTATATTAACCTGGCGCTCTTACAACACTGGTGTGAAACATTAGTATAGGACGGTAGCTCTGACTCAGTGGCGCTTCCTGAAGCCTAAAGAAAGCAGAGAAACAAACAATTGTTAGTTTCTAAATAGTTGAAGTTGAAAAACATTAGAAAAGCAAATGTTTTACAATTACCTTTCTTCTTTTTTCCCTTCTTTGGCCCTTTTTTGGCTTTTTTGGCAGAACGGATCAGGTCCTACGTGTAGAAGGAAAGTAGACCAATCAATCAAATCCAAATATGACTCCAAAAATGACGAATCACAATCTCACTGTTTCCATTAGTCTGCAAACACATTGTCATCTTACCTTTGCTCCCTTTACTCCGGTGAGGACACCGATATCTGTGAAGTGTGTGAGGGAGTTCAGCTGTGAGGTCATGGCAAGAGACCTCTTCTTGCGAATCTTTTCTTTTCGTGTCATATTTAACCGTACCATCATCGACTCTTCATAGTTGGTCCTGTGAGAAAGTAGATAAGAACATGAACATGAGAAAAACAGTGTACAAAAGTGACAATGTTCTGCAAGCATTATCCATCTACTCACCGATGCTGGTCCTCTTTCTCTTGCTGCATCATATGATAAGCTCGTCCCTCTCTGATCTCTTCTGGAGCATCTGTATATTGCTCCTTCAGTTCCCGGATAACAGAACTGCTCAAGGCGCGTTTCTTGGCTCGCTCCAAAATCCTGCGCTCCCGGTCGTCTTCTGTGTCATCTGTGATAAGATTTAGACCCAGCTAAGAAACAATAAGGGTTTTCCAGTAGTCTAAAGGCTAGCCATATTTAACTATGTCTTACCATAGTGCACTGGTGCAAGTCGAGGAGGTACATATTTTCTGGTTGAGTTCTGAGGTTTCTTTCCTGCTCCACTCACTCGTTCATCATCATCATCACCATCTGAGGCCTCTTGGTCAGATTCCTCTAACTACAGAGGTGGTGGATGTAGGGGACATAATATATAATAGGGTTAAATACTTTAGAGGAATTATGGAGGCAAAGGGTTAAACTGAATTGTATTGGGAGGAGTGCACTGACCTTGCTCATTAAGTTCTGAGGGTTGGGTTTGAAGCGCAGAGGGTCATTCTCATCAATGCTCCCAGTCACAGCAGCTCTCACCAACTTATCTATTTGGTATTTTAGCTTCTGATCAATAGGCCGCATTTTCTCTAGAACCTAGACATATACAATATTGTGAACTGCCAGCAAAAGGAGCACTCTTCATTTAGAAGTTAACACATATATGCTCCTGTACATATCATTTTGTAATGCACAGTGAAGCCAGTGGACTGCATATACTGGACTGCACCACAATGGACTTGAAATGTAACAAACTGAAGATTTTCAGCTTTCATTTGAGGGTATTAACATACTTTGGTCCCACTTATTAGGAATCAAAGTAATGAGACTATTGGCTCAAGAGCTATTTCATGTGTCATCAGGTATGTGTCATCATGAATTAAACAGGTAAAAGGTCTGGAGTTGATTCTAGGTGTGACATTTGCATTTGGAATCTGTTGCTGTTGATTCTCAATATGAGATACAAAGAGCCGTAACTATCAGTGAAGCAAGTTTGGAACATTCTTAAAAAGAAATAATGCACCGGCTCAGCAACAGCAAAAGACCCGGAAAACCACAGAAAAAAACAAACAATCATTGAACTGCAGGGGAAGCATGTATAAACTATGAAAATAGATTTAGAGTTGAGGGGGTATATTTAATAAGCCATGGGCAACATCTCCACTTTCCAATCTCACGGCTTAGTAAATATACCCCGAGAGGTGTAGTTTCCTAGTTCAACTCTAATTTTCAAATAAACACGCTATGCAGGAGTTCTTTCTGCATGCAATAACATTAAAATTCATATGCAACATGGTTTTGCTCAGGACTACACTTCTCAAGGACCAACTTGTGTGATCGGAAGACAAGAGTATGGAGAAGGTTTGTAATTCCTACACCGTTCACCTGATTTGGATGTAAACATCCTCAAATGAAAGCTAAAAGTCTGCTGTTAAACCACATGAATACTGTAACAATGTCCCCATATTGAGGGGCCTGACTGTATGTACAATTATACCATTGATATATTATTCACCAATTAGAAATAAGAAAACTGATAACGGTCATGTGATGTTAAATTAACATCACTATGTCCCATGCAGATAAAATTACCTCTGATCTAGATTTTTCTAATGTGGCTTTCAGATAATGGGAGCATATAAAGACAGTGAATGCCTTTTAACAAACAACCCATGTGAGACTAATGTAAAATGACACGATGAAGAGTCTACTTACTGTGCGCGCCTCCACCAGTCTCATGATGGCCGGATTGCCTACCAGGGATTTTCCTGATGTTTTTTCCATGATGATATGAGTAAGGTCCTGCATGTACATCAAAAGCATCTGATCCTTTACTTCCAGGAAACTAAGACCCTAAAACAAAACATAATTAGTATTCTACCTAAATGAACCAACTCAACATGGTAAGCACATACCTGCTGACAGACATGGCTGGAAGTGGATTCACTATGAAGATATGAACCCCTCACATATTCTAGTCTGAATGCAAAAGACCCAACATTCCACTCTGTTTCAAAGGTACATTTATTATAAGGGCAGGGTCACGAACAGGTCTAAATGTATAGGAGTGTTACGTAGAACAGAAAGAACTACACTTCTATACCTTTGGTTATTAGCAATATTCTATATACAAAGCAGCTTGCATATATTGATTTACTACCCTTGATTCCCACATAACCCTTTTCTTACTCTACATAAAGGCACACTTTCAAAATTGTACTGTACGATTAAGGGTCCTTTTTTTTCTACCTCACTGTTTTGAGGGGGAGAACACTGTAAGGAAAACAATCCTGTTGCAAAAAGTAGTTAAAGAAAACAGGTCTCTGAATATATTCAATATATATTCATATTCAAGAGCTGTCAAAATATTCCCTGGTATTGGACAAATGCCACAGAAGCTCAGACATTGTGACACATCAGACCAGTCCCTGAGAGCCTACCTTTTATTCAATGTGGTCACCCATTCCCACTAGTTCTCTATCTCACCAGGGAACGATAGAAATCATTAGAAATAACGAAGAGATCATGGACTAACCTTGTCTGTCGGATAGTCCCCATTGCGTATTTTCTGTGTTAGGTTCTTTACGTGAGCTGTGACTGCTGTCACCTGTCAATATGCACAAAATATTAAACAAAGTCAAAATAGTAAATGAATGCTTGTACAAAAGACAGAATGGTTACTATATCAGAAGCATACACTAGAGCATTTACCTGGTCCTGTAGCGTCTTCAGCAGAGTCTTTGCTGCTGAGAGGTCTCTGTGAACAATGTCCTACAGGAAAAACATACATATTCATTTGCTATTCTTACTTTAACTCTTCCAAATATTACTTTGGATCCATTACGTTACAGAAATATATGTAGAAACCATGATGCCAGGATCCTATGCAAGTCACCTTTACCAAGCACAGGCAGCAAATTACTGAGCTCCATTAATAAAGATGGACATGCTAACATGGGCCAGATTTAATGGTGTGTGAAGTGCTCCGTGTACTGTACATAGGGCAGAATTACTCGCCATTTGTTTCGCAGTCATAGATCTGTGTATTAAAAACACACATTTGTCTTTTAACTATTAATACATATGGTGGACAACTCTAACTCATTACAGCTTCCAGTAAACAAAAGCTGAAACTCTAAAGCCACCATAACACTGGCCCCCAGCATGGATCTGCAGCCTCATGATCCAGCTTTCCATGCAGGCAGTCTATGGACAGCTGTGCAGGGTACATAACACATGTGCGCATAGTGGAAGGGGATGGTATATATGGTATCATATGATCTGGGCTCTCCCCTTACACACAGGTATTGGGATCTGCTCCATTTATATGACTTATACTAGGAGCTGTAATGATCATGTGCACTGTGCTGAACACACACTCACACATGGGACATTAGTGTGCACACATGCAGCAGGACATGTTATGAGTCACGTGTCGCCATGGAGTGTAGGTGACACCATGAGCACCAGACATACACCCGCTTACCTCCTGTGTAGCCATAGCTGCACTCTATGGAGCCATGTGCGGGGCGGGGCCTTACTCCAGGAAAGGAAACGGATGTCACTGGCCACAACTTCTGCACGCAACCAATCAGGAGCCGAAGTCAGCTGACAAAGGCGTTCATTCAGGGAAGTCGTCATGACACAGGAAGTGGAATACACGGAACAGTTGTTCAGCCATGTTAACTCCGGGCAGAATATGGAAAGATACGTGGAAGTAGTATTTAGAATAAGTGCCATATCAGAGTTTACGTTTTATAGTATTTGATTATTTGTCATTAATCTTATAAAGATATTTTGACTGTTGCCAATATATAATACGTTTGTTATGAGGCATAGGCTTTTCCTGTGTTCAGATGGTTCGGAGCGCCCTCTGGCGGACAGTGTAAGAAATTGCAGACAATTAGCGCAGGTAGTAACATGTTTTGTTTTTGCGTTGCATAATGCCATCATTCATTTTATGATGTTTGTCAGTGTTTTATAAACAACACATACCGTGTTTTTACTGATAAAAAGACACTGTCTTTTTTTTGGTGCAAAAAACACCATAGTGCTTATTTTCGGGGTAGGTCTTATTTTAATTAACATAGACAGAGATTTAAATAAACAGTCCTGCTTGTATCCCCATCATGCTCCCCAGCCCTGCTTTTATACCCATCATGCCTCCAGTCCTGGGGATATCATTTTTGCATGTGTTTCATGTTATATTTCTAAAACATCCATGTTGAGAGATCGATTTAATGTTGCACTACAGTGGAATATACTAATGACCAGTAAAGACTACTTCCAATTACAATATTAACTATATTCTTATTACTGCCATACAACACAGCATCTTACTACCTTCATACAACACACAGGTGAGCATCCAACTCCCCTTCATACATAGAAACATAGAAAGTGACGGCAGATAAGAGCCACATGGCCCATCCAGTCTGCCCGATTGTGTATTTAAACCTATACCAACCTAATATTTTGTTTGAGACTCAGAATACTCTTATATTTATCCCAAGCATGCTTA
>JABWIB010000522.1:76060-95407 GCA_016617825.1 Platyplectrum ornatum | reverse complement strand
CAGTCATCCTTTCTGACCCTGTATGTCTCCAGTCATCCTTTCTGACCCTGTATGTCTTCAGTCATCCTTTCTGACCCTGCATGTCTTCAGTCATCCTTTCTGACCCTGTATGTCTCCAGTCATCCTTTCACCCTTTCATCCACCCTGTGTACCATGCTTTTCTCCAAGCAATCTTTCTGGTCCAGTATGTCTCCAGTATTCTTTCTTCTTTTGTATGTCCATAGAGCTTCTTCGTGGTCCTTAATTCCTACCATAATCCTTTCTGGTGCCAGTATGTTGCAAGTTATCTTTTGTGCCCCATTATAGCTCTAATAATGCTTTCTGTCCCTATATGTCTTTAGTCATCTTATCTGACCCTGTATATATCCAATCACACTTTGTGCCCTATGTATGTTTCCAGTAATCCTTGGCGCCTCTGTATGTCTATGTATGTGTATGTTTCAAATCAGACTTTGTGCCCTGTACAGTATGTCTCCAGTCATCCTTTGTGCCCCTGAATGTCTCCATCATCCTTACTGAAATAATGAATTACACCACTTTTGGGTTCATTCAGCCCTCCCTCACTTAACCTTTTTACATCAAGTACCTCTTCTGACCTCCTCCTAAATTAAAACCTTTAACTATGACATCCAATTCAGCAACTCATTTGATCTGCTTTATGCACGAAGAACACACTGCTTCACTGAACACAAAGACTTACCTGCACTTTGCATTGGATGAGGTTATCTTACCGAGGAGCAAAGAAGAAGCAGAGTGGAGTTGAACTATCCTGCCTTTTTGACCCATAGAATACTGACTGGTGCAGTACCTTGTACTTTGATGTGACTGGATTATTACAAGGTATATAAGGCACCAGAGAGGGTTCACAGAGCAGCACTGCAAACTGGATTGATAAATAAGATAAAATGATAACGATTCATATAGGTGGAGACAGAGCTGGACAAGGCATAGAGGGCCCTGTCCATGAGAACCTTCAATCAGGTAGGGACAGACAAATGGTAGACACAGACAAATTTACTGGGAGAGTCAATGAAGAGGGGCAGTGTGTGACAAATCATGGATGGGGGGGGGGGGGCAGGACATGATGATAATGGGCAGCACGGATGGCTCAACGGTTAGCGTTCCTGCTTCACAGCTCTGAGGTTGTAAGTTCGATTCCCGCACAGAACCTTANCTGTGTGGAGTTTGTATGTTCTCCCCGCGTCTGCGTGGGTTTCCTCCGGGTGCTCCGGTTTCCTCCCACATCCCAAAAACATACCGGCAGGTTAATTGGCAGCTGACTAAAAAATTGTCCCTAGTGTATGTCCCTATGTATCAATCCCCAATCTCCCTTAGAATGTAAGCTTGTGGGCAGGGCTCCTCTTCCCCACCCATTCTGTCTCTCTGTCTGTATCCCCCATTGTGAATTGTAAAGCGCTACGTAATCTGATATAAAAACCTGTTAATAATAATAAATAAACTTGTGATGGGACACAAGGTTCAGTGGATGATTAAAGAAGGCGCAAGTGAGTGGAGATGAGGTTGGAGATGAAAGGCAATTATTATTATTATTAGTAATAATGCCTATTTATTGGGCACCACAAAGTGTCTGCAGCGCTTTACGGTGAGGAATACAGACAAAATGGGTGGGGAAGAGCAGCCCTGCATGCAAGCTTACATTCTAAAGGAGGTTGGAATACACTAGGGACAATTTAGAGGGCTGCCAATTAAGTTTATCATCGTTTATGTTTTTGGAGTGTGGGAGGAAGCCGGATGCACACAGACACAGGAAGAACATACAAACTCTGCACAGATATGGTCCTGCCTGGGAATCAAACTTACAATCTTAGCGCAGTGAGGCATCAGTGCTACACGCTGAGTTTATATAGAAGTCTGCATGCTGGTATGTTGTACCATACTTGAGTGCAGGTCTACCTTTTGAACTACATTATTATGTTTTGAAAATATATTAATAAATATATTAATAAATATATTAATAAATTAATACACCAGATCAGGCAAGCAGTTTATTAACATTTAATATACCAAAGCAGCATAATGATAACATTTAAAGTCTCCAGTCTTTATAGTTACTGTGCATAGTTTTTTATCTTCCGGATTTAAATCTTCCTTTCTATGGGAAATGAAGTACTATTTTAACACGTACTAAATTAGAAGCGATGAACAGTGATAAGTGTAATTTTACTGCACTGTCTTGGGAATCAGTGTACTCACTATATATAAGTGTCATTGTAACATGATAGACTACTCTCAGATACTGCTCATAACTTTGATGTGATGTAATGAGGTTGAAATCTAAGAGCAATTGCTTGTGAGAGTTATCGATGGATCAGGATATGATTGTATGGTAAGAGTAGTAGAAGATACACATTTGTTAGTAAGAAAGAAGATTTTAAATTGTGTCCTCAAGAAAATAGGTAACCAGTTCAATAAACAGCCAATAATAGTAGAAAACAATTACTGAGGAAAATAAGTCTGGCAGCCACATTCATCAGTGTTTGGAGCCATAATACTACTTAATTGAAGGGCGCTTAGTGAAGGTTATAACAGAGATAATTACATTGATTAGGGTTTTTATAGTGTTTGTAAATGGTTATGTACCAAATAAAATATCTTTAGTGAAATGTAGTTCAGATAACTGAAATAGGATTGTGATGTGGGGATAGTATGACTGCTCAAATGGCATTTTCATATAACTACCCCATTTGTATACAGACCTAATTGTAGCTAATGTGGTTAATAATTAGTATGTGCATATTAGAACGGCACTATACTTTTTTAATACAACCACTTCTTGTAACTCCCTACAAGCTGGGAAAGGGATCCCCTCTCTCTGTATGGAAGTTAGGAAGCTGCGGGAATTCTGCATTAATATGTTCATGCCGAGCTCTGAGCGCAGTGACAAGAGAGGTCCAAATCTGGTTCCTCGTGTCTATATCACCTGCAGATAATTTAAATATATAAATATATAAATATGAGTAATGAAGGGACATGGCGTAATGATTGAGGGTAACGCTGTGACCTGGGGATAAGAAAAGACCTGCAACTGACCAAACTAATGGTTAACCCTAAATGCAGTATCCCATATGTGTGTTCACATTAGAGGCTTTTATAACAGTGGAGTGTGGCCCATATTACCCACTAAAAGGAGAGTAGTCAGGGCTACCTTTGAACTGCAACCAAGGGAACCATACAGACACAAAAGCTTTACACTTGTCCTCAGCCAAGGAGATTATATCCTGGATGTTCATATAGTGATCAATCTGCAACATCAGCTTTGCGTGGCATGCACAGTGGAAAATTTATGTAGGGATTTAATATTGAGTCTCTATAGTTTCTATATTCATAGCGTGTATGGCTCGGAATATCCTCTCCAGGTCATCAGGAGACAAAGAAGCAGAAAGGTCTACAAATTGAGCAAGGTTGGTGACTGTATCTGTCAGGAGGCGGCAGAGTTGAATGGAAAAAATTAACAGACTTGCATGAGGATTTGACAAAATGTCAATCTAATCTAAATATATGGGTGTACATTGTTCAGTCCGACCAGGAAAAGCCCACCTTCGCACCAGCTGGCTTACCCAGTCAATACCTGAGTTAAACCAGGACATCAACAAAACGGGGGTCAGACCAAGGGGGGTTAACTATTAGTGGAGTGAGGGGAGAGTAAGAAGTGGAAATATCATCCCTGTGTTTCAGGCGTTTCCAAATGTCAAGGTTTGGGCCAATAGTAGGGTAGGAGGAGTGTGGGATGGTCCTCAGCCAACGAATAACTTGTCAATGAGTAGGGGAAGCCAATTTTCCAACACAATCCCTTGCTTTTGAGACATATTCCTGGTTCAGTCAAGTATTCTACCTAGCCTTGGTGCTGACCAATAAACGTGGGAAGTTAACTAGTTAGAGATTGCGTAGGTCCACAGTCAAGGTAACCCCAAGTAACAGAGACCAGTATCCATTTAAAGGGAAAGGATGGTTCCCATGAATACAGCCTAAGGAATCCACAGAGGCCACTGATTTGTCATACTTCATTTTAAAGTTGGAGAGTTGGTACTGGAGTTCCTGCAGCAAGAGAGGTAAAAGAGTGCTTGGGTTAGTGAGGTAAAGGAGAGTATTGTCTGCAAATAAGCCCATTTTATATTCTTGATTGTCTATGCGAACACCGTTGATGTTAGGTTGGAGCCTAACAGTTCTAGCTAGAGCCTCTATACAGAGAGTAAAGATTAATGGAGACGGCGGACAGCCCTGATGGGTTTCGTTTGTTGTGCGTAGTGGGTCAGAGAGACTAACATTAATCTTAACAATGGTGGTCGAGTGGGAGTAGAGGGATCTAATTCAAACAGCTGGGACTCAGACCCACACGTATCATAAGCATCTCCATAAATAACCAGTCCACTCTATCAAAGGACTTTTCAGCATCTGTGGAGAGTAATAGAGAGGAAAGGCCACATGTAGAGACGTGAAGAATGATATTAATGGTTCGTATTTCGTAGTGTCCCATCCTGTGACAAAGCCCACTTGGTCATCAGGGATAAGATAGGGGAGAACATGTTTAGGTTGATTAGCAATGATTTTCACCAGAAGTTTGAGATCAACATTAAACAGGTAAATATCTGTAATTAGAGCATAGGATTGAGGAGAAAAATGTCTATGGTCTAAAATTGCATTAAGGACTGATGGGCATCAGTTTGTCTTTAAAAAGTTTTTAATAGTAAACCGGAAACCCATCAGGGCCTGGGCTCCTCCTAGAAGTAGACTTTGTATTGGGTGAACGGGTAATCCAGGGCAATACCTTCCTCAGAGGAATGGAAAATTAGAGCTATGTAAATAAGAGTGAATATCCCTTCTCTTGATGGCCAATTCAGTTTCAGATTGTGGAGGAAAAAAATGTAAAAAGCTTGATGATAAGCAATGAAGGCCCGAGCAAAGTCAGGAGGGGTGTGGACTAACAAACCTGTTTCAGTTCTAATTGTTGTGGATTTGTGACTACACTTTGAACTCACAGTGCCCATGCCAGCATCTTCCATGGCCTATTAAGTTCCTTAAAGGTGTGAGAGTCATGGGTATTTGTGTGAGATGTTACCAGAAGTTTGATTTTCTAGAGTAGCTGTTCTTTTTGAGCCTCTCTTCGCTTTTTGAGGTAAGACAGTAGCCTTGTCTCTCAGAACATAATCGCGAGCTTCCCAAAACTTTGGTTTTGAGACATCTGGGGTGTCGTTAAGGTACGTATAATCCACTATGGCTGCCTCCATGTGTGCCTCACAATATGTATCCTCGAAAATTAAATCATTAAGACTCCATGGCCATTCACTCGGCTGGGGTACATGCAGGATTAGAGAGAGGTGGATAAGAGCATGGTTGGACCAAGTGACTGTGCCTATTGTAGAGTATACATGGATGAGATGAAGTATGCTGCAACAGTCTACCAGCTGATGGTCATGGAGAACCTGTCTTAGCTTCCTGGCATAATGGAGAGAAGATCTGGATAAGCCTGAAGAGGAGTCCAGACGTGGGTCCAGTGTTCAGTTGAGGTCCCCTCCCCCAACAACAGAGTTTCAATCTGGTCCAACACGTCTGTCAAAAAGCACAGCTGACCTTGATTGGGAAAAAATCTTACTACCGAGAAGACGTTAGAGGAAATAACCCCATGTACATCTTATAGGCTTCAGTAGCCGAAGAGAATATGGATAGAAAACATAACAGTTAATTAAAGTAAAAAGATGCACAGAAATGCAGGGTTCCCATAAGAGACCTACCAGGCATTTTTGGTCTGCATACACTATAACTTAGCCAGCACAGAGCAAAGATACATGTCAAAAGCTTTTCAATATTAATTTATGTAAAATACAGCATGCAAACTATTTGTGATGAAATATGCTGTTATTTTGAGAAATTGAAAGAGAATGATCTGGCTCAATAACTGGTAGTATAGCTTTAAATGACACATTATAACTTTTATGTCCCTTATCTGCTTCTTTACTCACCCTTTGTCCTGCTTCAAGCTGCCAAATAGCACAAATGTTTCTGTTAAACCCATGCACCTCCAGAACTGAGCCAGGGATTATATGAATTCCTGGAAAACAGCAGCTGCTAACAGCACAAATGTTATTCCTATGATTTCATTACTTCTATCCTTTATTTCTACTGTACAGCCTTTCTAGTGATAGCCCTGAATTTTGTCATAGTTGTCCCTTTGAATCTGCGTTTGCCCTTTCTTGTATTCATGTATTCATGTTTTGCCGTCAGTCTATTGTTCCTTTAAACAATGTGGGCTGTACAGGCCAGCATAATAAATGGATCTGAGATGTTTATTTCTGGTTCTTCATTTCCACATAAGGTATAACATGTCAGTGACAGGCAAAGAAAAATCAAGGTGGTGTACATTTAGCAACTCATTTCTCTTGTCTGCATCACTGATAGCATTTCTAATCTAGGCATCCATACACATACGCTTCATGCTCCATAACAGTGCATCCCTCTAGTAGTATAGACTAATGCACCTCATTGCCCATTTCTCTTTCAGCAATTTATGCAGGTCTTTGCTGTGCCTGGATAAAGAGATAACTGGTATTCACCCTGTCTCTCCAGAGAGCAGCAATTTGCCTTTATTGCTGTGCATGGATAGGAGAGAGGCTATAATCACTGCGATTATAGTAAAGCATTTACTTAGACCCAAAGTCTAATCTTCATTCCATTCCAGTATTGGTGCCAGCCCCATTCAGCCACGTTCTGTAGTTCATACTGCATGTAGGTGACTAAACCCTCTAATAGGTACTGAAAGATCAACCTTGATAAGTAGCAGTTTAAGAAGTGCAGTATTTCATGGATATTGATGATTAGACATGGCTGTGGTACCATGATGACACATTTTATTTCTTAGATATAAACATTTTATAATTAATCTGAAAAAAAAGCTTATTATTTTGCACTGTGAACTGTGCATCATATAAATAAGCAGAACAACAGAACTAAAATTAAACATTATATATATTCCATAATAAAAACAGCACTAAAGTATACTAAAGTGTTTATTTAATGCAAATATTTGTTGTTATATTATTATTATTATTATATATTATTATTATTATTGAGCTTTTGAATTCAGAACAATACTCTGGGTTCCCCATAAAGAAATGTATATATTAATGTGTATTAAAACTAGCTGTTATTAAAAATGTTTGTTAGAAATACATATAAAAACCAAAAATAATCCTTGAAACAAAGAATGAATAAGCAGAAAAAAATTGTATAGTAAAATTTGCATTCGAGATCTCCTGACTTAACTGTCATGTAGCAATACTGTGCTGTACTATGTTATACTGTGTTATACGTGCTGGAACACTGCTGCTCGACCAGCTTTCATTACAACAGCTTTAAGCGTATATTAGTACTGAGGCTGATCAGAATGATATCTAGCAATAATACAGATTTTTCATAGCAGGAGGTTGATTAAAAAACACTTGCAAAGAAGTTCTTTGGTTTGGTTTGTAGTGTCATTATATAGGACAGACATACAATTGAATGAAAATCTTTGTCCGCTATTCTTTACTATATTAGCATAGATAGAGCAGAGACCCCCTTAACTACCAGGCCCAGCACCCATGGCGGGTGCATGATATTGTCTAATGGTAGCACTGACCCTGATCAATCAAATCTTTGATTTTAGATCTAAGAGTGCACCTGCCCTCTGGAATAACCTTCCTCGCCTGTTAAGGTTATCCTCCACTCTCCAAACTTTTAAGCGCTCCCTTAAAACGTATCTATTCAGACAAGCTTACCATATTCCTCAACCTACTTAACATGTTCTCCTCTGCTTATAACTATTCACCAACAATTTCTGCTACTAACACTGCTGTGTGNCTGGATCANGCNGAGCACTGTGCACTTTTACGATACAACCTGGCTGGTCCATCCATTGTATAATAATAGCACTTACCCCTATGTATCAATCCCCAATATCCTATAGAATGTAAGCTTGCGAGCAGGGCCCTCTTCCCCACCCATTCTGCCTGTTACCAGCCAGTCATGTCTTATTGATTGTTAAATTGTAAAGTGTTATGTAATCTGATGGCGCTATATAAAAACCTGTTAATAAATAAATAAATAATTAATAAATAATTAAAATAAGAGTGTTTCTTTTTGTAAATGGGCTTCCACATACCCTGCTGTAGACGCAGGGGTGTAACTACAAAAGGCTGGGCCCCATAGCAAACCTTTCAATGGGGCCCCCCTTCACTTTTACACATATATATATATTTTTATTTATTTATTTATTTATTTATTTATTTATTGTTTTTTAGAATAGTATGTATATGTAGTATATATATACGTGTGTGTGTGTGTGTGTATATACATATATATAATGGGGGGGGCCAAAACTACTATAGATTATATACAAACATGGGGTAAAATACATAAAAGACAATAAGAAACAGTAAGTCCGACAATGGAGCCAGCGGGCCCCCTAGTGCTGCGGGCCCCATAGCTGTCGCTATGGCTGCTATAGTGGTAGTTACGCCCATGTGTAGACGTGTACTCAATAAATCCTTGCCCTGTCCATTACTCTTAACACGACAGAACTCCAGAGTGCTCAGTTTGTGTAAAGAGCAGGAGAGATCTCATAACTAAGAGATTCCTGATGGATAAGCAGAACTGGCAGAAATACAACCCCCCCTAACCTTCTTCCATTGTCTTTGTCTGGAGAAGCTGTGGGAGCAGCTGTCTACAAATGCTGGATAGAGGTGACCCTTGCATACTAACACTGCCTTATAAAGATGTGATATGGTGATAAAGAACATTGACACTTTGATATTTATAGAGACCCTCACCCTGCCTATTAACCTCTTCACCTACTCCGTCTGATGTATCACACGCTGCTTAACTCATGATGACATCTGTTACTCATCACATCTGACATGATGTTCATAATTATACATCATGACTTGGTGTTGTGTTTTATGTTGCTGAAAAATAACATAATACAGTAAATAGCCCTACATCCCACCAAAACCATAACCACATTTCATCCTCTAGAAACAATCGTAAATTTTTCATGCATAAAGTCTTATATATAATATAAATGGTGATATATATATATATATATATATATATATATTTATTTCCATACCTCCCAAATATTAGAGGGAGGAAACAATTAGCCTTGTCGGCTTTGCCTAGGCCTACCCCGACTTAGTCCTAATAGGCCAAACCAATCAGGACAAATTGCTAGCCAGTGGGGCAGCAGGGACAGTCACCTGAAAGCGGGACTGTACTGATGAAATCGGGAGAGTTTATTTATTTATTTTTTAAAACTTTTATTTAAACCACAAAAAGTCACACAGAAAAACAATTTACATAGCAAGTAATATGACAATATAACATACAGTATAGTAGCACTAACACCATCAACAAACTTTAACAATACAATGGGGAAAAACTGTCCCAAATACAAAGAGATGGCAAGGACACAAATAATAACAAGATATTTAGAATTTGTTTTGGCCAGTGGCTCTAGGCCTAAAGTCACCTAATGGGCGCGGCAGCACTCGTTAAATAATAAGTGCAGAAGTGTTTACAAGGGAAGGTGAATGGGGAAGGTGGTTGACTCTGAGTGAGGAAGAGGACAAAAGAGTGGGTGCACTTGTGAGTTTGCATGCTAACGGAGGAGGACGGTACATAAGAACATTGGGAAGGGATGGGACGGGTGGAAGGAAATTAGGTGGATTTTGCAGTAGTCTAGATGGGAGAGTGGATGGGTGTTTTGGTGCCTTCAATATATAAGGAGGGGCAGATTCTGGAGATGTTGCAGAGGGAGAAGGAAAGCGAGTGTAACACCCAGGCAGTGAACCTGGGAGGTGGAGGAGATGGTGTGGTCGCAGATGGTGATGGAGATGGTGTATGGTGGGTGATGGTGGAAAGGAGGGTTAAGTATTATTTTAGTTTTGTCCATGTTATGTTTGAGGAAACGCTGGGACATCCATGGTGAGAGGCAGTTGAACACCTTGCAAAGGAGCGAGGGGGGGTGGGGAGCGGAGTGGAATAGCCTCCCATCAGAAGTGGTGGAGGCTAATACTACAGAACAGTTTAAGAATGCTTGGGATAAATATAAGGGTATTGTCAAACAAAATATAGAATAAATTTGGGTTGGTATAGTTTTAAATACACAACTGGGCAGACTGGATGGGCCATGTGGCTCTTATCTGCCGTCACTTTCTATGTTTCTATGTTTCTATGGAAGAGGGAAGGATGGTGTGTCTGATTTTTGTTGTGAAGAAAGTGTCGAATTTGGAGGAACATTGTCCACCAAGCTGATCCCCAAGTTGCGTTCCCAAACCAATTCACTTGCCACCTGCTTTGGGGAATTGAGTATAAGTGAAGGAAAGCTAAATAAACAAGATGGACTGGTGGTGGGTTACCCCAGCTAAACAATTCTTCTCAGGCGAAGTTGGAGCTCTCCTAAATTTGAAGAGCATCCTAATAGTGCATGTGAAGCCTCTAACTTTCCAGGGATCTGCTATTGCCATAATTAGTAATCAGGACATGCTACAAGGCTAGAAATGAATGTTTGTTGAGTTTTACCAATGTTTCCAATCTCTCTCTGGTACAATTCTGTATCAGTTATGGTATACAGTATTTAACAACACATGATATGGGGCGCTTGTGAATATTATATGCTTTATTATATGTTTATTGGTATACATTGGTGCTTATATTTAGGCAAATAGAAGTTTTAGGAAGTAAAATATAAAAATATAAATAACTTTCAATATAATAATAATATAATAATAAAGTCAAATAAAGAGCATTGTAAGTGGTTAAGAACACAATTTTCATACATAACAGCAATATCATTCATTTTTTATGTTTAACCTATTTGATAATGTACAGAATAAATGGCATTGACTAGTCTGGCAGGACAGAACAGCTCATCTGATACTAAAAATATTTAGCAGCACAGAGTTTATGTGTAACTTGGTAAATGAGGTAGAGCATGAGTTAAAAGCCCATCCTACCCCTATGGGACCAGAAATACCCTTAATGGCATGTCGCACTTGCAATTCTTCTTAGTCTCACATGTCCCCCACAGCTCCCTGGTATGATTCCAACACAATGACGTGAGAATCCTAATTGTTCTTCCTACTTTGTTTTTGGAGGTGTGGTCCCTACACAATGGATCCCAAATCTGGAAAAGGGGAATAGGAAAAGGGACAGGTGTGTATATATATAAATGCATATGCACGAAGAGGTGTAAACTAAACAATCTACAGTATCTGCACACACTATCTGACTGTACTTAGGTGAGTACTGTATGCTCCCATCACTACAACAATATAGATAACTATGCTATAGGTATAAATGCATGGTATGGTTTCAATGTTAATGTTATTTTTATAATTATAATTACTAGTAATAATAATATTACTAATAATAATAATATTACTAATAGGGTATTATACGACTTATTGTCTCACTTATTTATTTTCATTCCCACAGCACAGTTATGGGTGATGCTGAGATGGCAGAATTTGGCGCTGCGGCTCCATTCCTTCGAAAATCTGACAAGGAGCGTCTGGAGGCCCAGACCCGTCCTTTTGACATGAAGAAAGACATATTTGTACCTGATGATAGGGAGGAATATGTAAAAGCTAAAGTGACCAGCCGAGAGGGAGACAAGGTGACTGCGGAGACTGAGCATGGTAAGGTGTGTAGTCCAGTAAGGTGCAAGACACACAATTCTTTAAAAGGTAAGTTTTAACTTTGTACACTGGTTTCAGTTTCACCTGTATTTAGACATGTTTATGTTTCAGGCGGTCACTGTAAAAGACAATCTAGTGATGCAGCAAAATCCACCCAAGTTCGATAAAATTGAGGACATGGCGATGTTGACTTTTTTGAATGAACCAGCTGTGTTGTATAACCTCAAAGAGCGTTATGCAGCCTGGATGATCTATGTGAGTGTCTCCTCCTGTGTCTCTCATGTATAATGTATATGTTTTCATTTACCTGATTTGTGTAGTGTATTTCATATATGTATCTCTCTGCAGGGCTCTTTAAAGTAATGGTTAATGTTACTATGTTATGGTTAATGGTCTTGTTAGTCTTAGACATTCATGTCCCTTAGAGTGCTATGTCATTTATTCTCCTGAATGTAGCTGTGGCAAGAGCTTACAGCGTTCCCTCTTTTTACCCACAATATATGCCAAGAATAGGCAAATGTTGCTTTAATAAAAGTCTTATCAGGCAGGTATCGGCTTCTGTATGTTTATGATGATGGAGTATACAGAGAGCTGTAGTTTCACAATACCCAGAGTGCTAAATGTTGCCTATTATCTGTATATTGTACCTTGTGTGAATCATGTATGATGTTTTCCTTCTAGACATATTCCGGTCTGTTCTGTGTGACCGTGAACCCCTACAAGTGGCTTCCTGTGTACAATGCAGAGGTTGTAGCTGCTTACCGTGGGAAGAAGAGGAGTGAAGCTCCACCTCACATCTTCTCCATCTCTGACAATGCCTATCAGTACATGCTGACAGGTCAGGCTCTACTACATCTCATTTTTTGTTACTACTGTATGACAACTGTATGACAGCATGTATGCAAACAATGGGCACACTTCTACCTTAGAGCAAAGAATAAGAGTTATGTTTATCCTCCCCTGATGTGTTTAATATCATCCCAATTTAATAAATATCTATTTAAATAACTTGCTAGTGAAATTAGCAATGGCAGTACAGATTTAATTCCATTGAGTTCACTTTAATGCGTCAACTTAGTAATTTAGATTTTTAAGTTTCATCTATAAGTGATTAATACCCTGTTTTCTGCTTGTTTTGCAGATCGGGAGAATCAGTCAATTCTTATCACGTAATGCTATTATACCTTATTACTAAAATCAACTTGGATGTGTCTTGAGTATCTTTGTACATGACTTTTATTCTCTATTCTTACTTTCATGTGGTTAGTGGAGAATCTGGTGCTGGGAAGACTGTAAACACGAAACGTGTCATTCAGTACTTTGCAGTCATTGCTGCTATTGGAGACCGCAAAAAAGATGCTGGTCCCACAGGCAAGGTGAGATGGAAAGAGCGCATGTGATCTTACTGTCCCAATTATTTTACACATAGCACCAGGCAATTAGCAGGCATTAGAAAGGAAATCAGCGCTCAGCCCAGTCTTCAGTATCTGATATAGAACTATTTTCTGAATGAGTTCATGTCTTTTCTCTAGCGCCTCTCATCCATTTGTATTGAGAAATTTCAAGATGTGACCTCGACGTGATTACTTTATTAGGGTCAATTGATCTTCATTGTATGTACTTGACCCAGAGCAATCAATAAGCAATTAGCTTTAGTTTTAAGAGTACTTACAGCTATCAATAACAAATTTGATTTCTAAAACGTTTACATAATAGAGTATCTTATGTGATAGTCACAAATTAGGTGACACCAGTGTTTAACCAGTTCAGGGCTTAAACTGTAGGATACTTGCACAGAGAAAAAGAAAGTGTAACTGAGGTACAGCCCATAATGGCACAAACCAGCGAGCAAAGTGGGGGCTTTAGAGAGGCTCAGGTTTGTCAGACAGTCAGACAGACTGATAATAAATGTTGTCACAGGAAAGGTTAGTCACATTTGAATACATTCAAAACTTTTTTTCTACACCTTACTTGTTGTCTTACCATACATGTAAACACAGCAGAGGTCTTAGTAGTTTCAATGTTGATTGTTCTAGAATTGCATTCCGTTTGATTCTTTGGACTGGAGCCAGACGTCAGTCACCACAACTTGGAAAAGTCCCTTGTACAGAAGTCTGGTTCCAGTCATATATCACTGGCATATGGCATACATTTAATGTAATAAATATTATTAGTGCTGGTCTTTAGCAAAGTGTGATTCATTTCAAAAAATATATCAAAGGTTGCTGCTCATTATCTTTAGGGAACCCTGGAGGATCAAATCATTCAAGCTAACCCTGCCCTGGAGGCCTTTGGAAATGCCAAAACATTGAGAAATGACAACTCCTCAAGATTTGTAAGTTACTAGCGTCCCCCTAATATATTCACATTGGACTGGATCCAGACTGTGTAAAGTATTCTAGGTGCGGAAATAGTACAAAGATATGAAAAAAGAATATCGGCGCTAACAATACTAGTACCACTAGTATGAAATTTACACTTACACTGCTAGACCCCTAGATTAAGTCCTTTGTGCAGATCAGCGGTTCAAGTGATCACTGGCTGAACAGTTTACTCATTACCCCTCCCCAATTCCTAGGTTTATATCTAGCCCTTAAAGTGGGGACAGGTCTGAAGTTTGTATAGGGCAGGGTACAAGGGGACAACTGTAAAATCATAATACCTATGTCCTCCAAATAGCATTCATGGAAATGCGCTGGTATGAAAAGCAGTATGGAAGTCTGGACTTCCACTGGGCATTCAGATCCATACTGAATTTGTGGCACATGTTCATGTGGAATCTGAGCTATCAGCACCCTTTTGGCAGCCTTGATCCCGTCTATAAACTGCATGTTTGGTTTTCCTTCTTTTACCATGGTTAATTCTATTCTGAAATGGTGTCATGAAAACAAGCTGGCAGAAGAAAGACAAAATAAAGGCCCTTGCTGACATCATGCATGTATACCTTGTGATATCGAAATAATTGGCTAATAGCAATTTATGTTATTTTGATAAATATGCGTAACAGTAATGATAAGGAGATATGAACATAACATGACAAAAACATTTATATACAAGGGGTATCATAGTGGAAAATGTTGTACTTTGTAGTTTTAAGTAGTTATACAAGTCTCTCATACATGTCTCTTATCTTCTCTCCCGTTTTCAATCCTTCTTCTCTTCCTTGCCATATCAGGGTAAATTCATCCGAATTCATTTTGGAGCAACGGGAAAGCTGGCATCTGCTGACATAGAGACATGTGAGATTGCTAATTCACCCATCTCTATCTAGAGCACCTGGGCAAAGGTTTTCTTCATCTGTGTGCAGATGGAATTTACCAGGGTGTATGTCCACCAAACTAACTTTAATTGGGGATCTGGTTCCTTAGTCCTGACATAATCACTAATACACTTCAGCATAATCCTTATTTTAAGTATTGATGGTAAATGTTAAAGTTGAGTTGCTCTTATTTATGATGATACTTTTCCACATTACACATGGGGGCCGATTCAATCCCTCGCGAAGACGGGAAAAAACGCGAAGTGCGCTTTTTCCCGCCTATTACGGGACTGAAACCTCGCTTCTTTTTGTACGCGGCTCAATGAGCCGCGAAAGAAAAAGACGCGAGTTTTCCTGCCTTATGCAGGAAGGCAGCGTAAGGCAGAAAAAATTTGCGCGAAGGGGATTGAATCGGCCCCTTGGTTAGTAATATTCCACATTAGTAGTATACAGAATGAAGAGGCTATATATATAATGGGCTGTATACAGACTCCCATGTGACATTCTACATTCCCTGCGAAGTACTCAGAACAAGCATACTGCTTTTGTGTGAACTTGACATTTACTCATCAAAACGCACACCAATCGCTTCTGGATTCTGTTTTTGTCTGTTTTCCTTGCCTTGGCCAAGACTTCACTCACAAACCTCCTTTCCTTAAAATGTGAGTTAGGGCCCTGGATGCAGAAGTGATGTGCATGCAAGGACTGTGTAGGAGTGGTTCTAAACAGAGTGCATGGATGTCTGCATGGTGTGACCTGTCACTAGCACATTCCTCTGAGGTTTTGCTCAGGAATTAAATCACCTGAAATCCAGGGCCGGATTAATAGCCACATGGGCCTAGGGCTGATAATGATGAAAGACCCATTGGAGTTGCCAGTGATGGGTGGGTGTGACCACTGTTGTATATGGTGACCAATTACATGTGGGCCACTTAATCACCCTGTGTCCTTCTTCATCACACTGATATGATTAATTGCAACATTATGGGCCTTTTTGACAATGGAGGCCTGGGGCTGTAGTCCCATTAGCCCCATTGTTAATCTGACCCTGCTTAAATCTCTAGGATAGGAAAGTGTCTGCTTGTGACTGCACATGAGTATGAAGTGCTGCTATCAGACTGTCATGCATTGTTTCTTTTAGCCAATATTCTGTATGTTTTATAACATGTACTGGTAGCCAACTAACCTTACTATAACTTTCTACAACTGTCCATTGTTCTTCAATGATCTGTGTTGTCTTCAGATCTCCTAGAGAAGTCTCGCTGCATCTTCCAGTTGAAGTCAGAAAGAGATTATCACATATTCTATCAGATCTTGTCCAATAAAAAACCAGAGCTTCTGGGTGAGTGTCTCTTCTAAGCGTGATATATTGATTTCTGTAAGGGAGAACATGTCATAATAATGATCTGATATAGCTCTGTTCTCAGTGTTATTGCCATATGTAATACTTTCATTCATTTCCTTTCTGTACACAGATATGTTACTGGTTACTAACAACCCGTATGACTATGCGTACATCTCACAAGGGGAAACCACTGTGGCCTCTATAGATGATGCAGATGAGCTCTTGGCCACTGATGTGAGTATAATAGGCGTGTGGACATTGCATATAAAACACAATAATACACTCAGGCACAGTGCTTCACTGATTTTATATGTCTCTTATTTAAACTCAGTCATCTACATGATTGTATAAATATTTGATATTGTCTTGGGGAATGAATAGTAATTTATAGACAATGATAATTATAAACAGATCAAGGAGGTGGAAATATTGTACACAGGTGCACTCCATCTTCTACCTTTATGGGTCTGGGTCCGTGGGTCATGCGATGTGCTGGCTGGGTGTGAATTGCGCAGTGCATACATGTAGTATGTACGGGGGTCGGGATAGGCTGAAAAATAGTACATTATGGGTTGGCGTCAGCTCTGCTTTCTGCCTCTTTGTACTGCCCTGCATTTAGACAGGGATGGTGCAGTAAATAATAGGTAGGGTTCAGTCTGTCCATTCCCCTATGTATGGGGAAAGTGGTCTCCCTTCATACGTAGAGTGCATAATGTGATTTACTGTACACATAACTAAGCAATTACGGTGTTCAGTTCACTGCGTACCACACAGAACCACCAACATTTTACATGCTCTGGTATTTTCTCTGCTACACAATCCCATATCATTTGTAAACTGTCAGTTGTTTTGAAGATTTGTGCAACAGTACAAACATTGTAACATAGGCAATGAAAATCCTATGTTATCCTATACTATTATTCCTGTTGTGTAACTTTGTGCCAAACCTTTATATTATAATGACTGCGGATCTGTTAGCTAACTTATTCACATTTATTGTTAGCTGCATGTGTATAGTATATAGTATGAGCATGTAAAAATGTCCAGAGCACAGTGATTTATTTGCCATTAAGCACATTGAACCCTTTCTCCTTTTTTTAGAATGCTTTTGATGTGCTGGGATTCTCTCAAGATGAGAAAAACTCCATTTACAAGCTAACTGGAGCTATTATGCACTTTGGAAACATGAAATTCAAACAGAAACAGCGAGAAGAGCAGGCAGAACCAGAAGGGACTGAGGGTAAGATCAGTAATAAAACACCATTATATATATAATGCTAATGACATAATTACACATAATAAGCTTTCCACTTTCCAAAATTACTTGTCTTGATAATATTCACTTCCTTTAGTCCTGGTCAAAACTAATTTATAAGCTTCCTTCCATAATGTATGCGTAACATGTCATAATTAATACTATTAATGATACATTTTGTCTAAAAAAGAGAACAATTTGGAAAAAAAATGGGGGAAAACCATTTGGGAAAAACACATTGCCCCACTTACATTACTGCATATAACCATTACCCATGTCTGTTTTTAGAGGCTGACAAAGCAGCCTATCTAATGGGTCTCAACTCTGCTGACCTCCTGAAGGGACTGTGTCACCCCCGGGTGAAGGTGGGAAATGAGTATGTCACCAAGGGACAGAATGTCGAACAGGTTAGTTGTATCCAGCAAATGTAAAAAAACTACACATTATGTAGATGCCCTACGTTTAAGATTGAGTCCTAAATTTACTAAGCAGGGAGATTACAAGGAGATTGGGGATGTTGCCCACAGCAACCAATCAAATTCAATCTTACATTCCAGTATGTAAAATGAAACTGAGACTTTTCAATCTCCCTGCTAAGTAAATTTAGGCCCTCGTTCTTCTAGATCCAGGGTCCTGTACTGGAAACTTTTGCTGACAGGGAGGTGGGGCAGGATGGAAAGATTGTGTACTAAGGTGGAGGTATAGAAACTCCACTCAAAACATACACTATAGCAATCTATTATGTAGTATTCTGAGACTGACAATGCTCTTTCTCACCTGATCCTTCCTCCAGGTGTATTATGCCATTGGTGCCCTGGCCAAGTCAGTGTACGAGAAGATGTTCCTGTGGATGGTGGTGAGAATTAACACCACACTGGAGACAAAGCAGCCCAGACAATACTTCATAGGAGTTTTGGACATTGCAGGATTTGAGATCTTTGATGTAAGTATCTGGAACAGGTAAATTGTGTCTGTTAAATAGAGTAATGGAAAATAAGGTATAACGTGAAGAAAACATGATTTAACACAAAACAATACAATAAAAACAAGTTTTAGTGTTAATAGATCAGTAAAAGCTGTAATAATGGGCTTGCTGCATTTTTTATTAAAATGACATTGAACCTGATTCAGACTTTTGACATGACCAGATCTCCCAGTATATGGATGGATCCACAAGTGTTGGGTAAAACTATACAGAGATCCAAAGGTTTCAAATCGTAATTACTGAAGTTTGGACTGAAGTGTGCTGGTATTCCTGGACTTGATCAGAAGGCCCTCTGACAGTATGGTCACTCCTCTGTAGTCTGACTAAGTTGGAAATACGAATCACATGCATCTGTACTATAAAAGAGCACCCACAAATTAACTGAATGGCAGAGAAGTTTTCAAAGCTATAATTATACATCCAGGTTACATGCAATGTATGTTATAATGTGGATCCAAAGATGACATGTAATTGTAATGACGTATAAACAAATGCTGATAAAATTGTCTTCTGGATTGAAGAAGTAAAGCTTTTTCTGTTTGTGTTACTGACATATAGATTATATTTAATCTTCACTTTTGTGATCAACATTTGCCTGTTTTAAATGTTTCTTTTATTCTCCATGTCATTACCTCCAGTTTAACAGCTTTGAGCAGCTCTGTATTAACTTCACCAATGAGAAGTTGCAGCAGTTCTTCAACCACCACATGTTTGTGCTGGAGCAGGAGGAATACAAGAAAGAGGGAATCGAGTGGGAGTTTATAGACTTTGGCATGGACTTGCAGGCCTGTATTGATCTCATAGAGAAGGTGA